>JAACJT020000012.1:79890-103869 GCA_009936485.2 Gymnarchus niloticus
AGGGCGGCCTGGCGTGCTGTGGTCCATGGAGTCGCGAAGAGTCGGACACGACTGCGTGACTAAACAACAACAACAACCTTATCTTTATGGGCCAAGTAGATTTGCGCATATGAGGAATTTGATATGCTGGATCTTGACTTGACATAGTCAGTGTGTGACACTCATATATTCACACAAAACCCACTTGAGCTGCCGTGTGTATGCAGGTCTTTATATTAGTGCATTTGGAGATCTGCAGCTGTTTGCCTAGATATTGGAGTTTTCTGACGCTTTGCTATCGGAGTTAGTATAAACACGACTGGATCAGTTAATTAGGAATGATTTTGAAGGAAAACCAGCATTGCCTGCCAGTACTTCTTTGGCTCCTTTTACGGGTAAATAGAACATAAGTTGACAGTGGAATGGCATTCAATATCCTTTACCAACGTTGGCGTTCGAAGCGCAGCGTCTAACAGCAAAAATAAGCAGGCTACGTTTAGCCTATTGTTGCTATAAGGGCAAATTTAGAGCAATAGTACTAACATTGTAGTAACTAATGTATAAATAGGTCATTCATACCGTCTAGCCATTGATCAGAGGGGGTTAGAGTTGTGGGTCTGTTATGTTTGGCAGGGGTGGGGGGGGGGGGGCTGTGAAGAAGGAGAACATAAATGAATGGAAGTACTGCCAGACTCGCAGCAGAACAAATGATGACAGCATGAGAGAAAATCCCCCGTGCGTCGCTAGAATACATCATGCAGCTTCACTGGTCCCACCTGACAGCCCAGTTTCAGTCAATTTGTCCCTGTGAGTGATGGTCATGCCCAGCTGTAGTGAAGCAGGCTGTGGTCCATCTAAGCTGAACTCGTGTTTCTAGAACCAGTGGGCTTCTACATAATGTGTAGATATTGGGTGTTTTATAAAAGATAAAAATGAAAATTTTCTAAAATAATGCAAAATTACTAATGGGTTTGCTAAAGAAGACAATTTGAAAGAGGGACGGGTGGAGTGGATTAATACAGACAGCCTGAGGTACCTGAGCACGCCCGAGAAGACATCCGTGCCCATAATGATATACGGAAGGAGGATGAGATTTGGAAAAGTCTGCTTACTTGTTATCACACATTAGGTTCTTCATGATGTGCTCAGGTTCCAGTGTTTTATCTCACAGATGGGTTTCACACTTGTCTGGTTTCCATGACACCCATCCCATTATCTTTTCAATAAACGACATTGTGTGTGATATGGTGGGGGGGAGGGGATGGTAATTTTTAACAATTAAGTAGGGATTCTGTCAAAATAGATCTGATTTGATTCATATGCAACCCCCCCAAATTTGCATAGCACAGAATGAGAAATGCTGGGCTGGTCACATAACACTCAACATTAGGTTGATTCCAAAACTGAGCTGACTTCCCCTTATGTATTGGAAAATCATTTCACCTGAATCTTCGATGGGTTTAATGGTGTGGAATGGACCTCTGTGACCGAAGGTGATTGGCCGATGGCCTCAGACAACCCATCTGTTAGCTGATTGGATAATAATACCAAGTATAGAGACCACCTTTAGTGTTTTACTCCAATCAGGATGGCAGCAAGGTTGCCTGCATTCCGTCTGAGTTGAGTGACAGCGCCGACATGTCTGTGAGTCAGTGGAGGATGAAATGAAAGTTAAAAACCATAAGGTGCAGATCTCCATCTCTGACAGGCCTGTCGAAAGCAACCTCTGCCAAAGCCTCCTGCCAGATGAGGAGATTACATTTTGCTTTTCCTGTTTTGGGTTTAGTTTATATCCGGCAAGAGGAAATTATTTGTTATAAATCAGGATTTTGACTCTCTGGTAATCTTTTTTCAGTGCATGAAAAGTCCTGTTGGCATTTTGACATTTAGAGGAGTATGTCTCATCTGGCTTTGTCTAACTGAGAAATATGAAATATGGGTCTGGAGGTATCTCATAAATATCTTCGTCTGCTTAAATCTTAGTTGATAATACCATCTCACAGCCTACCATGAGTTTTTTTTGTTTTTTTTTTACCGGAGTCTATAAGACGTGCCATTTTGCTGCCATCTGAAAGGTAAACACATTCATGCCATGTAAATCCTTTGGCTTAAAAAATAAAAATCATGCTAACGCTACTCTACACAACCCTAAACGCTGCCTCTCATACGCCACACTTTGCTACTGCAGACAGTGCCGTGACCAGCAGAGGGCACTGAAATTCCATCCAAGCCGTCGGCCAAAATCAACAGTAAGCTCTCGTCTGCCTTAAATGTCCAACACCTAAATTAATTAGGTGACAGGAAGCTGAAGGTGGGTTGAAACACGGAACCACGTGAAGATGACCAACACTCCGATTACACGAAGCGGAAAAGGTGGTACTTCTGGACTCTTTAGCGGAGTATAGGGAGCTTAACTGAGTGATGGATGAAGAACAAGAAGCAAAGAAACTGAGGGGCAGCTATTGCACCAGATGGGAAAAATCATTTTGGGTCGGTTGGGGGGCCGAAATTCTGAATAAGTGAGATGATCGTTCTGTAGAGATGCTCATCTGTGCAAGACAGTTTAATATGTCGTTTTCCCTCATGCTTGTGAGTGGGTAGGGGGGTCCGCAAATGTACAGTACAGTCCCAAGTCATAGAACATAATATACTACAACTACTGTAACATCAGAAATGAACACCCCAGGTTGGACACCACCTGTGTATCTCTGTGTGAGTGGACAACTTGACCCTGTCCTTTATTTCCTGCATCAGTGACACCGCCTTAGATTTTTCACCAGCTGAGTTGTCTCTTCATAACCATGTCAGAGATCCAGATTTTATTCTCTTTGCAGCAAACAAAACGCAACATTGCATAATGCGTTTCGATTTTCATTACGTACACCAGCTAAAATAATGTTTTTCATTAACATCCCACTGTGTCCATGTTGTATTTGCATCGTAATAATTGCTGTAACTTTTATCAAATTATATATGCATCAGATCTCAGCCGTCAGGTGCTTCTTTACCCCCTTCGATTGTCCCTGGCAAAGCGGTGCACACAAACGCCGTCCTCTGTCAGATACGCGTCCCTTTTCACCTCTTTGATTCGGATGCTGGGCTGCTCAGAAAACAGCCATCAGCGATGGTTTGAGGCTGGCAGGAATGGGAATTGGGGTAGTGATGGGGGAGAGATTTGGGGGGTGCAGGCGCAGCTGGAGGCGTGAGTCTGCGCAGACGCACCTGAGCATTGGGGCATTCTGGCTGTCTGCACTGGTATCTGCAGCTTTCCTATCGAGCATATTGTAACTGGTCCCAAAGAGGCTCGATTTCCTGCCTTTTTCCCCAGCAGCTAGCCATGGAGTTACAGTATAACCATACCCCATGCTCTCTCTCTCTCTCTGTGATGGGCGTTCAGCTTCCACATACAGCTAGAGCGTCGCTTAGGAGACACTTGTACCTTGAGTGTCCTTCTGTTCTAAATTTATAAAGCTGAACATTTATGGAAGCAGTTAATGCTGAGTCCTCTACCCAAGAGTACCACCGGAACATGCTTTCTAGAGATTGACTATGGACCTCTTGGTACAAGTACAGATTGTTAACTATTAAGGATGTACCTGCATTCCTGGCCACAAATACAGATCAGTCTGTGCTTATTGCTCTGTATTTAAATGTGGGAGTTCTGACATGACCATCGAAAGGGATTGTCGTTGTAAACGGGATCTGAAACCGTAGTCTACCGGTGGGATTTGATCTGGACTCCAGGAAGATTTTGTGATGTTGCAGCATGTGATAAGTTAACACAGAGCATGTTTGTAATGGAAAAAAAAATGATTGCTTTGGTTAAAATGACAACTGTTCATAAATGATTCAGGTGCTCCTCAATTTATGACATGTACAACTTACAAAAAATCATACTTACCAGTACCACTATCATCACACTAGCTTATAAATTAACCTTTATCAGTCCTGACAGCTGATTGTCAGCACAGTGTCTGGCTGCTCTCGTTTTGTTGTTCAATTCTGGGGTGTTAACGGTGCTTCTTCCCTGTCTGTATCACTGTACCGTTACTTTAAAAACAGACAAAAGGTGAACGTTCTGGTGGCGGTATACGCTTTTATCACAGTACTTCATAATCGTCGGTCTGGTTGTTGGAATCCAACCTCATCTTAAGTCGGATTGGATATCTGCTCTGGATCAACATGTTGCAGTGCTAGGTGGAAAAATACAATCGTCATTTTTCATTACAATGTGTACAGGCAGACTGGATGAGAAAGCTGCATCATTCAGTTTCCCTGTAGTCTATGTGACAATCTGGGATTTTTCTTTAAAACTAAGCCGAAGTGGGATTTTGACCACAGCTAGATGGAAATGTCCAATTTTTTCAGCAGTTACCATTTCTCTTGTTAGGAAAAAAATCAATGCTGCCCTCATGGTGAATATCTGTACAAACCTTGGTGGTCAAGGCGTATCCTCTTTGCATATCTACTGTGGAGCCTGTCAATATAGTTTCTGCATCAGTGTAAAGCATCGATCCCCTCCTGCCTGATGGAGATTTAATTAATTCCTTCGTATGAAATGCGTGCCATGTTATTGAGCAATAAAGAAGTCAATGACTGAACCTTAGGATCAGTTACAAATGCTGCAATTTACAATCAATCTAATTGATTAATTGGTTGCAGTCTTCCTCCGGTGGTGATCAGGATTGACATTTCACAGGCTGTGATTTGACAAAATAACAATGGCAAGTTTCTATTGCTTCTCTCGCTTTTTATGTCCATTGTGCTTTAATTGGCAACTGTGGTGTAAAACAGGAGCAATGGATCCAGATTTGTGCTGAAATGAGACTTTGGAGAGGGAGCTGTTCCATTGAGCACCCAAATATATCTGTAGTGATGGGACAAATGAGGCTTCAAAACCCGTGATGGGCGGGGGTACCCTGAACTAACCAATCAATGCTAGCACTAAATGAGGTTTCAAAGGCCATGGTCGGTGGAAGTTTCCCGAGTTTTGAAGGCTTATTTGTCCGATCATTAGACATCTCCACTAGAAATCCAGAAGCCTGACATGTTGATTGTGACTTATTTATTGCGTATTTCTAAATGCTTTTGCTAGTCTCCCCTCTTTTATGGATGTGACAGGAGTCTGCGTTTTAGAGACTTGACGTTTTTGTTTGTGGTCCTTACCTGGTCATTCTCATTATATCGATATAAGTTTAGCTAAACGAGTTAAGCCTGGAGTCAGCTGAGATGCAGTGCATTCAGAAAGTTAGACCCCTTCACTTTTTTCTACTGATTATCTTTGAGATGTTTTTACGCCTAGTGTGGGGTGCACCTTTTGTAAGTTAAGTTGTTTGGATGTGATTTGGAAAGGCACACACTTGTTTATATGAGGTTCGAAATTTGACAATGTGTCTCAGAGCAAAAATCAAGTCATGAGGTTGAAGGAATGGCCTGCAGGGCTTAGAAACAGGATTGTATCATGGCACACATCTGGGTAAGACTACAAAAAATATCTGTAGCTTTGAAAGTTCTCAAAAGTTACAGTGGCCTCCGTAATTCTTAAATAGAAGAAGTATGGAACAACCACTACTCCTAGAGCTGGCCGTCTGGACCAACTGAGCCACTGGGGGAGAAGAGCCGTGATTTGAGGATTGATGAAGGACTCAATGGTCTCTTTAGCTGAGCTCCAGAGATCGTGTGTGGAGATGGGAGAAACTTTCAGTAGCACAAACATCACGTAGCAGTCCACTGATTTAGACTTTAATGTTAGAGTGGCCATAAAAGACACATGAAAGCCCACTTGGAGTTTGCAAGAAGGCACCTAAAGGACTGTCAGACTGTGAGAAACAAGATTCTCTGGTCTGAAGAAACCAAGTTGGTATTGTTTGGCTTCAATTCTAAGCATCATGTCTGAGGGAAATCAGGTGCTGCTCGTCACCTGTGCAACACCATCCCATTATTGAAGCATCATACTGCTAGCGTCATGCTGTGGGGTTATTTTTCAGTGGCAGGGACTTAGAGACTCGTCAGTGTGAAGCGAAAGCCGAACAGAACAAAGGACAGAAATATCCTTAATGAAAACCTGCTCCAGAGCACTCTGGACCTCAGACTGGGCTGAAGGTTCACCTTCAAACACGACAATGACCCTAAGCACAAAGCAAAGACAACACAGGGGTGGCTTAGGGATAACTCTGTGAATGTCCTTGAGTGGCCCAGCCAGAGCCTGGACTTGAACCCAGTCGAGTATCTCTGGAGAGAACTAAAAATAGCTGTCTACTGACAGCCCTCGTCCAACCTGACGGAGCTTGAGATCTGCAGAGAAGAATGGCTGAAAATCCCCAAATCCAGGTGTGCAAAGCTCATCGTGTCATACCTAAGAAGACTCATGACTCAATGGCACTGCAAGTAAGTACAGAGTAGAGGGTCTAAATGCTTATGTCAATGTTAGGTTTCAGTTTTCTTGTTGCTGTTCAATCATTCAGTCTATTCCAGCTCTTTGTGACCTCATCACCTTTAGCACTGTAGCACGTTAAGCCTGCCTGTCTTTAACTACCTCGTCAGTTTTTTATTTTCAATAAATTAGCAAAACAAAAAATTGAAATCCCGTTTGCTTTGTAATTTTGGGTATTGAGATTGAGAGAGGAAATGAATTTCAACAGTATTAGCTTATGGCTGGAATGTAAAAGTGAAGGGCATTTTTCCTGAAAGCTGTCTTTCTCCCTCCATTACGCCTGCTGTCACTATCATCTGAGGGCATCTCACTGGTAGATAATGGAAACAGTGAAAAGGTCGGCTTTTCCATTTCTCTCACTGTACATGCTTTGCTCCCCCTTTTCCCCCTTGCCTGTTAACCCTGGGTCCTCTGGTTTGCTCCAGTCTACACTGTTCAGCTGGTCCACCTGGCGGTCATGTGGTAGACCTATGGGTTGTCTTAATGGGAGTCAGCCCAGAAACTCAAGCTTGACTATGAGGTTTCTATGGTACCTGCTAATGTCCCAAAGTACTTTATGGTCGACCATCTTTCATCTACCCGCCATCCCACTACATGTTCTCACATGGATACATACCTTGTGCCTCCCCCATCGAAGGCAGAACAATCAGTAGCTCTGCCCTTGTTCTGTGGCTCATAAATCTTTAGGAGCGATGGACAGGATGGAGACAGAACAAAAGAAAGCCAGAAAGTCAGGTGTCACCATTTCAGATGACTTCCTATTCACTGTTGTCTAGCGTGGAGAAAGAGCACACTCCCTGTTTCTGTGATAGAGCCTGCAGTCGAGCGATCATGGGCACGGTGGTCATGGTCTCATATGACATTTTGTGGAGCTGGGAGAATGGAGAACAGAACCCTATCTTTACTGAGCTTGTCTTGGCCAGCTGCTAATAAGGATGTCTTGCCTCACTCTGCTGTTAAAGGTCAGACCTCCATAACAATAGGTAAAGACTTCATCTGTCGTCTAATAGAACTCAATGTCTAGTCCTTTGGCTGCCGCGTTCCATTCCAGTGTACCTTCTACTTTGATTTGACATAGTAAAAAGGTCTGATAGGATGGAACTGGCTAAAGCACCTTATTCAGGGGGTATTTTCTTGTCTCCTAACTTCATATCACAATTTTGTTTTACTACTGTAGCGATAAAGCCCCTATAGCAATATTTTAATAGCACATTTTTTATCTTCCTGGGTGGCTTGGTGGGCAGCAGTCTTGCTTCACACCTCCAGGGTTCGAATCCCTCCCTTCACTGAGTATGTAGTGTGTATGTTGCTCCTGGGTCGTACAGGTTTCCTCCAGGCAGGTTCCTCTTTCAGTTAAGCTAATGTCATTAGCATCTCTGAATTGCGTGCAGCTTATGAACGTACATACATGCTGTGATGGTATTGGTATTACTGGTTTTCCGTCCAGGGTATACCTCTGCCTTGTACCAAATACTACCTAAAATATGCCACAGGCCCCCCACATATATGTTCAGAATAGGTGGTTGGAAGATGGATACGTCGTACACTTTTTGACTCTTCACTGGACACGGATGTTCATAGTACCCCTCTGCTGGGTCCTCCTATACATCCCACCAACCTAGTAGCTTTCTTTACAGGCTACAGTCATGCACTGATGTAGGAGAAATAAGGTAAAAGATTGTGATTATTGGAGACCAGCAACTGCCATCTGTCTATAGTTGGTAAATATATGCTACTTGATATATAAATGGTGGTAAACCTTCCCTCTCCCCACAGTGGAATACTATAATGGTGGGAAATGGCTTCTACAGAACTTCAGAATACAACCAGTAGGTTACATGACTGAACTGATTCTCTTGATGACCTGATCTCAGAGCTCCACAGTGCAATGTTAGGCCAAATGAAACTATGCTTTGTTGCAAAAGTCAGACATGCATGATTTAAATGTTCTTTGTTGCAAAGCTGGTGCTTCTTCTTGGCTGAAATGACATATAGTCATTCAGATGGATTTTACTGACCAATAATATGCATTATACAGATGAATACAGATATGGTTTGGTTGTATGTGTGTCTCACTACCAAGCCGTTGTTTAGGGCTCCCAAATGGAGGGACATTTCAGCGTTTTACTGGTTTGAGTTATGGTCCTGAGGAGGTGGGATTGCAGGCCTGGGTGAGGCTAGATTTAATGATGCTCTTCTCAGTGAGGGTGTGGGAGAATTCATGCATCTGTCTCGGCGTGTGTGCGTGTGCCTGTGGATCTCCGTGCGCTGCCATGAAGAGCAAATGTAAGGATTTAAAGTGACACCGAGTCGCCGAGGTTCACAGATGACACTGCATCCCTGTTTCCGTCATACCCTCTCCCTCTATCTGCTATCACCGTGCTGTCATCACGCACAAGCTTGAAAAGGTCACGTCTGGCTTCTGTCTATGTAGCAGGGCTCACGCCGTGCCGCCCTTTCACCTCTCTTCCTGTCACCATGGTGATCAGCCGGTGCAGCTTTGGCCCATGCGGAAAGGGTCCGCCCCAAACATCCCCGCTTTGAGATGTAGTGAGTGGAGTGGGATTTATATTAGGTGACATGAGTGGTGGGCTAGCAGAGGGCAGCTGGCGCTGGGTATCCTCAACGTCTGATGTCGGGCATTACCTTCTGTCATCTGTAGGACGCGTTCAGCCAGTCAGACTGTCATTGTGCAGGACTGACAGATAGCGGCATTCCTGCAGGTCGTTCACGTGCCTTTTGTGTTTTGTGTCACCTGTCAGTTGATGTTCATAGCAGTTGGGTGCCTTCACCCTGTAACATTATTATCTTGGTCCTTGTGCCAAGGTCAGTTTCCTTAAACTCCCTTAGCTGACACTCCAGCCGTGGCATTCGTTCATTTACCTGTCACTCCAGAGTCACTTACTTAACGACTGGGGCAAGTCAGAGTGCCACAGAATCAGTGCTAGAGGAACATCAATCAAATACGTACACTGGTGCCTGGTAACGGGAAGAGCACTGTATATTTGTCTTAGGAGCAATCCATTTCTGAACGCTTGAATATTCAGGGTGTCCTTTCTGAACTCAAGAAGAATCCCGTCCGTTACAGTAGAGCTTAGGCCTTGCCCGTGGCCTGCTCTATGCTTTGACTTCTGGTGGTTTCTGATCCTGTTGCTGGCCTTAAAAGAACTCGGGTTTCTTTTCAGCTGAATGTCAGCTGGCTTCACGAGGTTCATGACCATGAAGTTAGCATGTTTCTGCCAACTAATCAACTAACAGTAGCATAGGAGAGCCCAACTCAGACAGACAGGCGATTTTCATGACTTGTAAATGAACTGAACTGAACAGCTCAGCATTATAGCTGAGCAAAGCAGTTTACAGATGAGGGGTGAGAACCCTCATTGATTTTTCTTGAATGGATACTGAACATCGTTATTCAAATTTATTTGACTAGTTGTCTTTGGGGGAGAGGTGCGGATTGCGGCCTGTGTTTTTTTTTTTGCTTTTAGTAATGTATGGGAGTTTTAATGTTCATGAGCTTGGAGGATTTTGAGTAATCTTATTGGGTTCTGCTTGGAATCAGAACTTCACCCTATAGTTTTGAATGATAGATTGAGATGCTGTGAGATCCAGGTCTATGGTTTCCTTTGGCCTGTTTACATAGTGACTGGAGCTCCTGGTGTACTCCACATTGTCTTGAGCTTTGAGAAGCTCCTTGGGCTTCATGTGGAAGGAGGACAACACTGAGTCAGCTTGCATCCTTCATGGACAAAGAGCAGCTTCCCCTGTCACCTATGGCAACTTACAGTCACCCTTACCAACAGGAGCCTGTCTAACATGGTAATTTGCATTGCCAAGGCTGCTCTGCTGGCCCAGGTATATGACCATCTGGAGAAGAAAGGCAGGCCAAGAGGATTGTGGGTACTGCAGATGTGGACAGAGAAGCACCCCCTTCCCTGCCTTGGAGGGTTTTCTGTGGTGATATAAAAGTCATGAGGGTGGCCTGGCCTACTTTTCTTCATTATCAGATTCTGCCTCCAAGGGTACAGTCAACTAACTTAATAGCTGACACCATTCCTGGGTGGCAGTCTGGATTCAAACAGTTTAACATATGTCAGGTAAAGTTAGAAGTAAATAGGATAGTGGCCTCTCCTCTGCGTCGGGACTTGGGTTGAGAATTCCATGTTCTGCTCATTCATGGGTCGAATTTTAGCTCTAATTTAATAACTGCTGCAAACAGCTTTTGTTAAATGGAACCCTGCTGATACAGTGGGTCTTGTAGCTTTTAGAGTGACCTTGAGGAGGGCTTCATAGGTGAGTGTCTGTGTGTCCGTTCTCAAATCTGCCAAATCGCTTTCTTTTCTGTGACAGGAACTGGAGTGTGCTTGAAGAAGAGGGATGGACTGTGTGTTTGTGGATAAGAAGAATCACTCCTTCAGCCTGGTGAAGGACGGCACAGGTATGTGAAAGAGCAATAGCGACGTTTGAGCACCATTCTGCGGGATCTAGTCGAGCGAGGATGTGAAGGTCACGCGATGCAACGGATAACCCCACAAGTCCTCGTGGGATTGCCCGGGGATTTATGAAGAGGCTGTCTTGCTTCTCCTTCCGTTACTCACGCCTCGAAGATTGCAGGGGTTAAGGGAGATTTACTGATCTGTTTTATATTGTAAATTGAGGGGGAGTAGGTATCACCAAAAAAAAAAACACACAGACACAAAGTCCATAAAAAAGGAATTCCTGAGGGCTTCTTCATCTCTCATGCTGACTTCCCACTTCAGCTAATTGCTCTTTCATCAGTTGCTCTGTTTCAAAGGGAAGATTGTTGCAGTCATTAAAACCGACGTTTTCCACCTCTTTAGGACCATCATCTTCTCTTCCAGGTGTGGCAATGCTCCTGCTTCACTAAAATCTTGCTCTGTTCACTCAGTCGCTTATGCATAATGGTCAACAGGTGGCGTGATAGTTAGACGATAACATTTAAAGTTGTACAACACTGGTTGTTGCATGCATTGTTCATAACCTAGATTAGTATTCAAATATATAAATACTGATCCACCCATCCTATATGGCTGCTTTTCTGTACAATTAGGTGCCTAAAATAAAAGGCTGTATCCATGCCTGACCTTTTGACAAAACACAGACAAGCATGGAAAGCTGATGGTTGCAGTCCTCTGCCTGTGGACAACCCTGAACGGTTTACTCCTCCTCTCATCAGAAGCTCTCTGTAATTACTTTTTTCCCCATGACTAGAGACGATCAATAGGATTTGGTCTGGAAAGCATTTAAACTTAAAAGCAACCTTGGGAAAGGGAAGGACAAAATCACATCACAGGGAGCATTTCGTACCCCAAAGTGCAATGAATGCTATGGGTTTCTGTTTTCCTTTCAAGAAAGAGCTGTTTGGTAGGATTATGATCTAGGATGGGTAAGCCCCTGCCTTTCTCTTCTCCTGACAGAGGCGACTCATATGGTCTGATGACATAGGCTCGTTTTTAGAAGTACCTAAAGTGCATTACCAGAGTTTTATGGTGGATCTACCCCCTGGGGGCATGTGACTCACATCCAGAGGGTTGTAGACAGAAAGTACAACTTGTGTCCTGGAACCCCTGAAAACAATTTGTGTCCCAGGAGAACAGAAAGGGCAGGAGAAATGAGAAGAGGGAGCATCAGATAACGTGAACGGCACCTGTAATATTGAATGACAGACACAGCACTGAGATCTGGGCAATTTTTGTTTTCATCGAGTTTTTTTTTTTCTATTTTTATTTCGTCTTTCTTCCTCTCACCCCCAAAGAGAATGGAAGCAGCTCTGCGGCTTCGCTGGTGCCGTGACCCACGTCTGCAGGTCTCCGTCTTCCTCACGGCATTCGTACCGCAATCTGATCAGGACCTCTCGAGCTGCTCTGTTTTCCCGCCCCTTTGATATTTCCGTTGCCAGGCGGGCAGGTGGGAACAGAGCTTTCTGAAATGGGGCAGTCGGCAGGGAGGGGTTGAGGTGGGGTTTTTTCTTGTGGCAACCGTCCTTTCCTTTGTTTCCCCTTCCCTCCTGTCTGGAAAGAAATAGAAACAAGTTCTGAAACCCCCCGTTTTCCTTTTTTTATCCCCCAATAAACACGCCTGCCCTTCACCACTCCATTACACGTCTGGCACATTGCTGTCAGATTGCACATACGTGACAGAAACTCTTCAGATCATCATGATGCCCAGATGGAGACCTTCTCGTTCTCGTTCTCTCGGCACGAAACGTGCGGTTGCAGTGTTCTAGACCTGTTGGGATCATCAGGGGTCCGCTTTGCAACGTCGAGCGACAACAGCGGTTTCCTCTTCTCACACACAGGATTCAAGTAGAACAATGAATAGGAAACTAGGGGTGTGCATTTGTGTGGGTGGGTGCTGCAGATCTTAGCCCACATGGTGTTTGTTGGCATCCTGGTGATGTTTTTTCTTGCCGTGCTCTTAATCGAGTCACACGGTAGCTCATAGAGGTATTTGAGACCACCTGGTAAAAATGCCATTACAGACTAGCCATGGCCTGAGAAAATGTAATGCCATGGTAAAGAGCTAAGAAGATGTCATGTCATGGTGACTATCTCAAAGGACGTAATGCCACAGAAAATGGTCAGAACCGTGCAGTGTGACAGTAACTGCGAGCGCTGGATGATTTCCCAGAATAAGAAACCAACGTCACGCTATTCATTTTGGGTCGAAAATGGTATGGGGGGCTGTCTGTCTCCCCCGCTTATGCAGTCGTTAAAAATGCATCACGATTAACTGTGGGATGGAGCGTCTATGTCGTAAGATGCCCAGAGATGCCTGAAACCTTCCACAGTTAGGGAGTTTGACCTTGTCGCCGCTGTCACAGATCGTTGGTGGCCGTTGTGGTTATTCTTGTCGTTTTTGTTTACCGTTGTTCTCCGGCAGCCTTTACAGATATTATTTTATTTGCACCTTAAAATATTGTGTGTTTGTAATCCACTTCATTTGTGCTCATTCTCCAGAGAGAAGGAACAATATACAGTGTAATTGCCTAATTTACCGTGTTCATCTGCATTCATTCTCAACTATGGTGTTCTGTCTCGTTCAAATTCCTTCTTCCAGTGCCCCCCCTAGTTATTTTTATTCTACAATTAGGTTTTAAGCAAATGTGATTAAGGGGGAAAAATTGCTTACGTTCCTCTCCAATAAACTGCATCACATCAATTTACTTCAGGCGACACTTTGAAAGTTGGAGAGGGAAATCAGACAAGGCTAATTTTCAAGGATATGCAGTTTTAATATTGAGCTAATGCATGGGTACAGTGTGTGCATCCCTGATTAAATTCCTTGAAGGTGCCATAGCCGTGAAATCACTTGATTTGCGCAGGGCTTTGACATTCAGCCTGCAACTAGGTTTGGAGTGGAAACCGCTTCTGGCTTTTGTCCAGTGAAAAGTCTTTGTTGTGAACCACTGGTGCCATAAACCAGCCTGAGGGGTACCAGCAGCTTGGCCATTCTCATAGCTGTGAACATTCAAAAAGAAGGTCTGTCAAGGAGGTTTATGTAAATTAGAACCAATACGATAATACAAAAATACTCGTCACAAGACCCAACGTGCAACGTGGCTCGGATGTTGGTCCATCATGGGTGTGCACCCCGGCCTGGATGTTGGTCCATCACGGGTGTGCACCCCGGCCTGGATGTTGGTCCATCACGGGTGTGCACCCCGGCCTGGATGCCAGTCCGTCATGGGTCCACACCACGGCCCGGATGCTGGTCTGACACAGCCGTGCTCCCCGGCCCAGATGCTGGTACATTATGGATGTGCACCCTGGGCCGGATGTCGGTACATCATGGGTGTGCACCAGAGGTGACTGTTCTAAGACTACAAGGGAAGCTCTGCCTTCTCTAAAATGTTACAAAAAATTCGTCAAAAATGTACTGCTGTATTTACATTGCGATTACAAAGCGCGTGCTAAAACGTGTTCAACTTCATGGCTAGTTCATTTAGAGTCATCAATAATTTCTTACAGGTCGTCTAATGTGATTTTTTGCCCCATATATTCCCGTGACAGCCCGATCCATATTAAACCCCATTGATGTGCAGCTTCACTGGACTTCAATGGCACTTCAGAACATGCTATATTTTCAGTGCAGCAAAGCTAGACGTCTATTTGACAAATGTTTCAAAACATCATTTCCAGGTAAGCTCAGCTTCTCTGGGAGTAAATGGGGCAGTGGGCTGGCCAGGACGCTGGGCTGCTGCATGATGATTGGAGGAACTGTCAGGGGGGCGGGACCTCTTTTTGATTGACAGCGTTTTGACATCGGAGCATTTCAAGTTCGGTCCCATGCTTCTTTTTGGCGAGTGATTTCGTGAGACAAGCTGCTGCTCGTAGTCTTATTTGCTAGTGATACAGCCCACTATTTTCATTTGTACATATCTCACTGTAAATATAAACATAAATATAGCACTCTTCAGTTTGTGCCTTGTTTCAGTTTAGTAAAGTCCGTTCGTTTATTTCAAACTATGTCTTGGGGAGCAATAATTGACTAATTTTATGATGTAGGTCTAAAATGTGCTTGCCCTCTTTGAAAGACCACCAGCCGTCACTGGTGTGCATTCCCGCCCGGATGCCGTCCATTACAGAGAACATACTATACATCCATACGATACCGGTAATTTAGAGACACCAGCTCACCTAAGTGCAGTTTTTTTGACTTGGGAATATGACTGTACAACATGGGGAGAACATGCAGACTCCAGGTACACAGAGCGAGTCTGGGTGCCAAACTCCTTACCTACAGAACCATCAGGTTACCCGTTTACTGCTCTTTACCTTCTCAAATCTGAGATCAAGCTGATCACCTTTGCTTCTTTTAGGTGGTCTTAGCAAAAAGAAATCAAGGACAGGATTGTCTTCAGCATGCTGAGCAGAAGCCATTCACAACACTCAGAACCTTTCAGTGAAAGGGCTGTGCTTGTGTTTTTACACTGCTCTCACTGTTACCTCCGCATCTCCAATGCAAAGCTTTTTCTTAGTTTCTTCCCCTGGGTCCCTGAGCTGTAATCAGCTTAACTTGACTCTTCCTCTGGGGCCCCTAAGTGCATGTCGGCCTTGTTAAGGTTGTATAATGTGAGACCTGCCTTATCTGATAGTGCCTGAATTGGACTGTAATGGTGTCTTCAGGAGGCTGACCTGTTGCTGGCTTGCCTCTCATTTGATCAATTGCTTTATTTTCATTTGTCTTTGCTGCAGTAATATCTAGTATGTGGTTAAGGGCACTGTTACATTGTTGGGCCCTTGACAGAGACATCTTTTAGTTCACGTTCAACGCTGCCTGGTGAAGTATTCTAATGAAACATCATTCTCCATTCGTGCTGGTCATGTGGTCTGAGCACACCCTGAGTGTTTGTGAAGTGAGATGACTGAGAAGCCATGGTTGGTATTAATTATTCGTCACAACTGGAGGAAAGTTAATTTCCTTGTTCAACAAGCTTTGGAAAGCTCATTTTTAATCATTTACGTGATTTATTTGTTCATGACCCCCCCACCCCCCCACCCCCCTTGGCTTCTACAGTCTTTAAAAGGGAGACTTGTGTGCCTTGTAAGTAGACTTTCTCAGTGGGGCTGATACGTCAGTTAATCAAGGAAGTCTGACGACACCTTAAAAATATCAAGGCCCAAAGGAGAGCTTATTATTTTTATTAGTAATATTGTTACGATTCAGTCTAGGGTTGAGTGGGAATTGAATCAGTCACTGTGTGTGTGGGGGGTAGTGGAGTTATGGTGATAAAAATACCTATTCAGTGATTTATTTTCAGCAAACTGATACAATGTGTGAGAAGGACCAGTAACTGGACGTTGGCAAGGCCAAGACGACAAGCACAAACAAGAAAGAAATAAAAGACAGCACAGTAAACACTTCCACTAATAAACACAAAACCAGAGGGAAAAAATGAAGGTGGGAAAGAAAATGGCTCTCATGTTCTGCAGTCTGCACAGTAACTGATCGGTCTGAATGTTTCACTGAAGCGATTCATGTAACTTGGTCTTGTGTGCTGTAGTGAATTGAAGTGAGATCATTATCTTATAGATTATTATTTGCTTAATTCCTCTAAACTGTAGCAAAAATACACACTGACAAATCCAGGCACATAAATTTCTCATGTATGTTACATTCAGCCCAGGAGTCTTGCTGTCAGAGGCACTGTGATAAAAAAAATAAAAAAGTTGGTATTAATAAAGCGCTGCCAGGATATGGAGATGGCTGCCGTGTTGGTGAGATTTAAAGATGGGGGCCGGGTGGACACGAGGATCACATTCTTCTTCCTGGCAACAAATGGTGTGGGTGTCTGTGTTTGTGTGTGCGTTCCTATGGGCGATATACAGTACTGTGCAGAAATGAATTTAAAGTGCGATAATAAGTCCAACTTTATGTGTTGGGTTTAATCAGCTCTAGGCAAAGGTCCCTGTATGTTCACAAAGCAGAGGCTTCCCTACATCACCCTCGACTGGCATTACCTGTGGTGTCACGGTGATTGTGAGCCACACATGGAAGTAACGGTGAAACTGGCAAATGGAAAGCTTTTAGCTTTTCGAGGACCGTCCCCACCTTATGAGCTCCATCCTGTGTAACCCCCTCCCCCTCCTTCTGATTCCTGCTTCTGAGGCTGCCTGGCGTGATCAGCAGGCGGTTTGATGTAGCGATCAGGCTAATATGCTGTTAAGGCAGTGCGATGCCCAGTTTTTCCATCCTATTCTCACCTTTGTCTTGATGTGAAATCCATTGACCACAGATATTCAAATCTGTGCAAAACGAAAGGCTTCCAGATGTGGTGGTGTTAGTGCTTTACTGCAAAGGCTAAATTGTTCTTTGTTCAACATACAAAAAAATTGCTTGAAAGTCAAACATAGGACCTTTGAAGGAGATTATTGTCGTCAACATGCACTCTGGGCATTAGAGACATCATATTGCTTGGAATCTACAGGAAATATGTGATCTCCATGACTGTTTGGAATGCTGGAGACGTCCTATATGTACATCATTTCCTGTACCTCATATCCTTCATCCATAGGGTGATGCGCGCACATCCAGTCAGACCTTCTTTCTTCATTTCTGTTTATCTGTTGTAGAATCTTGCTCAGATGAAGATGCGAATGAAATAAAACTGTCAGTGAAAATTATCAACATGCATCAATATGGCGGCCGTCTGCCTTTCCATCCATGGAGAGTCCTGGTGGTACCAGAACAGACACACTATAACTAATTAGTGATCTAAGTTTGCTTTTTCACCCTTCTTGCAAGTTTCATATAACATACCCATGTTACCCGTCTGGTGGACCCACTGGACTGCATTCAGAGCAGCACCTGGTAGCTCCGTGGACAAGATCAGCATGTCGAAAAACTGAGACTTTTTCTCGATCTGCCCTTCCACCTGAATGCAGGTTTTGCAGCTTGGCACTGCCTCAATGACAATCCCCGCAACCTCTGTTTCTGTGCCTCAGTTCCTGCATGTTCCTAGAAACATCTCAAATTTCCCTACTTTCAGTGACTGCTCACTATGCATTTTTGTGTTAGTGCATCATTGCTTTAGCTGTATAGCCATCTGGGATAGTTCAGAGCACAAGTCCAATACACCCTGCTGTCTTGCAAGTTGTCATGACATCAATATCTACGTGGGATGTGTATTTTAGGGATTACGGACTGAGTTTCCGTGACTAAGCTCTTTATTGTAATCAATAACCTTTTGGGTTGACCTACTGTAGTTGGGACATGTCTTTACATCTGGCTAATGAGAGAAATAGTCTCAGAAGGACTGGTTTTTTAAAAACAAAATGAAATGCCCTCCAAATAACTGCTTAGCGTTACATCAACACCATTGAAATGAGCAACATTAGCAGGTGGCCTCCACAGTGATGATCTCAGGTTTCACCTACTGAGGAGGACTATTGCTATCGACCACCCAACACTGTTCACCCTTGTAACTGTCGCCTCTCCTCTGAACTCTGAACTCTGAAATGCAGCCTCCTGCGGCTCCTTAATCAGAGTGGGTCAGGCCTGCTCTCATCTCCTTTTGATTGCCTTTTCTGTCATTGACTGTAATTTGCAGGTCCTGTGTTAGTGTCATGTTTTCTTTCCATTGGAAATGCCTTGTGTGTTCAGGGTAAAGCCTGTATCTGAGAAAGCACATCGGTCAGATTTCGGGGTAATCTGTTATTTATACTGTCATTAAGGCAGAAAATTCTCTAAAGTATTTGTGCAGCGTGGCATGTGTTTTGATTTCATGTTTTCCAGTATTATTATTTAATGAAGAGAGTACTCCAGCCAAGGAAAGGCATATGAAAGAGATGAGAATATTTACTTGCCCTCTCTTCATTTTTCATTTCATAGCAAAGTCACCAGGTCTACACCTATGGCTTAACAACGAGCCATAAACAACTGCTCTGTATTCAGCTCACGGCCTTCAGACTCTGTAGTGCATGTCTGACAGATTCTTCAACACTGGAGTCTAGGAGGTTATCCCTGTGATATTGAGCTAGGAAATGACTTCTTAATTGTGTCATTTAGCGGGTTAATTACACAGTATTCCAGCCTGGGGCTGCTGTAATGAGGATATCATCCATTCGATTGAATAACATAAAAGAGAAATACAAAAATTAGGAATCAATTATTTATACTAAGTTGTTAGTTATTAATTTGCCACCTTCTGTGAGAGGGTTTAAGAGCCCCCCTATCTGAGCAGCGCAAGGTAAAGACATGTAAAAAAGACATGACATGCATGAGCATGACTTGGCTGGCAGCTTTTTTTTGTATGGAATTCTGGGTAATTGGAAAACAGGTGTGTAGAAGTTGTGATCAGACTTACACTGGGAGTCTTATGGCCTTTTGACAATGGTTGTGTATGTGGTGTGTAACTGTGCTTTTTTGAACAGTGGGAAAGTCATGAGATCTGCATCTGACACTGCAGTTACAATGTAGTCATGGTACTATTCTAGCCATCATGGTAGGCTAGACCTTCGGTAAGACCTTAGGTAAACTTATCCTTCTGCACTGTGTTCACACTGTGCTTATTTTTCTTAACATCAATCTATACTGATTTTTAAATTTGATGCAGAGTCATCATCAGCTTCTCTCCACTTCTGCTGGTGAGGGTCACACTCAGTATGCCGAGCAGGTCAGACCAGATGTTTTTTTAAACCAGCTGAGAGATATAATCTCCTGTCATTTCCTGGGTCTTCACTGGGGTCTCCGCCCAGTGAGAGGTGCCTGGAATACCTCCCTTGGCAGTGGTTCAGGGGGCATACTTACAAAATGCCCAAA
This sequence comes from Gymnarchus niloticus, assembly GCA_009936485.2. Lineage (NCBI taxonomy): Eukaryota > Metazoa > Chordata > Actinopteri > Osteoglossiformes > Gymnarchidae > Gymnarchus > Gymnarchus niloticus. Next base: position 99,587 of record JAACJT020000012.1, read on the forward strand.
CCATCTCTGTTAGCGTCTCTTAATCCAAAGGGGCTGAGGCTCTATTTCGAGGTCCCTCTGGATCTCCGAACTGTTCATCCTGTCACATTGAGGGAGACCAGTGACCCTGCAGGGGTCGTTCTGTTGTTCATGAGGTGAGGATAGTGCTGTAGGTTGATTGGTCAACCATGAGTCTCCTTTTATGAATCACCACCATGGGGCTCCTCAGTGCTTGCAGAACAGTCTCTGAATGGGCCCAACCTGTCAGTTTCAAATTCCCTCTGACCATCACTCATGAACAAGATGCTGAAACACTTGAAGTCTGTTTCTACATAGGGTAGGATGGACGCCACCCTCATTAAGAGGTCTGGATCCAGAGATTACGCTGTGCAAGTAGGTAAGTCTGAATATATCTTTTCGATTCCCTTTCTAACTGCTGCACTAGCTCAGGCTCCTTCTTCACCAGAGAGGCGACAGATTCTCCTTCCCAAATCCAGTGCTCATTACCAATTTCGAATCCATCTGGGTCCTTCCTGCTCATGTCTGCTACCAAAAGGCACTGCATCAGAACTCGACCTCTCATCTTAGAAGTTGTGAGCCCACGTCATGACACCGTGTAGTCATTTCGGGTTGAGCCAGGCTGAGTCACGAGCGCAGTCTTGTCGTTGTTTACACAGCTCTGCGAGTTACATAAAGATAAGGCATTTGAAGAATTTCTGTCAGCTCGTTTCATTTTGATTGAAAGACCTATTAATTTTCTGTAGATATGAGTGCGACAAGGACAAAAGCATCTTGAATCACCATAATCAAATGGCTTATTTAGCATGGTGTCTGACAGTAAATATGTGTGAAAACTCCAAAGCTGTCCAAATAAAGTTGCACCTCTTCTATGATCCAATTTGTCATACCGGGATTTTAGCTCTACTTGTGAAGTGAGTGTTTTCTTCAATACACAATACTATGACAATATCTGGTTGAGGGAAAGAATTCTGTTAACATGCAAGAAATGAAGCAGAATGTGATCCAGTTACTTTGGCAACAAATGTGGAAACACAGACCCATTGGAATGATTGTTTATTTTTTGGATAGCTATGTGCCAGCATTTTTTTTTATTTTTTTAACCAATCCTACTGTAGATTTATAACAATCTCCCTTATCCAGTTCTTAATGTTCCACTGTTTGTCTGCTAGCAGCTTGTGAGAGAGAGATCTATCTTTTGGAAAAAAAAACATCAGCTGGATGGAACATCAGACTGGTCTATGTAATTGTGGTTCATCTTCCCTGTTATCAGTTTACAGTGAATTCAAAATCTATTGTAAACTAGCAAACACTATAGTGACAGGGATGCTCTAACAGACCCTGACAGTCAAAACAATGTGAAATTTCCATTAATTTTCTAAACACTTATACTGGTAAGGATGGCAGGGGTGACACTAGCCTATCCCAGTCAGCGCTGAGCTCAAGGCTGGGATTACACCCCGAATGGTGTGCCAGTCCATCAAAGGGGACACTCCAGGCAGTTTAGAGACTCTAGTTAGGATAACTGTATGTCTTTGTGCTGTGGGAGGAATCCTGTGATACATGGGGAGAACATGCAAACTCCATCCACAGAGTGGAGGCCAAACTCAAGCATCCCACCCCAAAGGCGAGGCATCATCGCTAACCAGTGAGCTACCAAACTGCTCAGTGTTTAGTTTTGTTGATTGAAAATATGTTGAATTTTAAAAGCAGACAGTTGAAAAGACTGAACAGTATGGATGGTGTTTAAATTAACATAAATAGCATCCAGTTCCAGAATGAACATTTAATTGAAGTGTATTCCTGGTTGTGCCAAAAAAAAATAACAGGGACTATTTCTAACAAAAGTGGTATTATAAGATATTTATGGTCACTTGCTGGACAAATCACTCAGAGAAAGAAGAATGTGAGAAACTGATTGTGGTTGTACAAGCTGATCTTAATGCAGTGCAGCTTGTTGTGGGATGTAAATTACCGTGGTGGCTGTACAAGCATTAATCAAAAGCCGTATCAAAGAATGGACAGCAGAGCCTGTTTTTCCAAAGGTCAAACAGTAGTACATTCATCAAGAAATGCTGTGTACGGCATGTTAGGTGTGGCTGCCGATTCTCCAGACTCTGTCATTTTTTTTCTGAAGGAGCCGCTCAGAGCCACCCTTACAAGCTGCTCTGATGCTGAATTTGTGGCTATTAGGCAAAAATAGCAAAAGACCAAACATAGAGCTGTGAGGTTTAAAAATGAACTTTTAACGTTTATGTCTTCAGACTCTTAGGGTCTGTGGAAAAAATATTATAGTTATATAGTTGCTCTATGTAAAATCATCTCCGCAAACCCCTACATTCCTGAAATAAACTTTTCTTAGTGCCGCAATCTTCAGATATCTCGAGCATCTGTTTTGGTACAAAAATATCAAAAGAGAGGTTAGATGTCTGTATTCAGAGAGGGCGTACAGAGAAAGCCTCCTGTGTCTGTACATACTGTATATATTTTTGTCTTGTTCCTTGTTTAGCTGATATTTTATGATGGAGACATACCCACCACATGTTCTCAACTGGCTATGAAGAAATGATGGCAGATTGACAGTTTGGAAAAATATGGCAAAATCGATTGCATATTATCAGAATGCAACAGCAGTTTTTTTGGAGAAATTTAAGCTAGGTGAGAAATATAACAGAAGCTATATATTTGTCTTATTTTAAGAGCATAGCGAACACTGGAGCTCCCACTAAATAATGTGCTGGCAGTAGCTTTGACCTCATCCTCACTTGCCATTAACTTGGTCTTTTCCTGTCCCCAAATCTGGCCCACATCAGATGCCCCGTAGACTCTAGCAGTGTTTAATGAGAAGTGGTGTGTGGTTAGTGTGTAGTCAGGTGCACGACTGTGCACCGTGGCTAAATAACAAGTGTGTGGAGGGTTGGGGGAGGGGCCACATCTCAGTGGGTTACTCGGGTTTATTACATTGGTCAGGATGACGAGTATTAATGACGGGTGACAATGCGCTCACCAGGTGCCGCACCAATCTCATACAAATAAGTTTACGTTTGCAAGGCTATAAAAAATTCATTGTGTAATTAAATTAATTTGTAATTAAAGCATTCCTTTTTTAGAATGGGGGCTGCTAAACTGGTGGGGGCACAGCAATCTCAACTCAAAGAGATTCAGAAACAGACATGTCACGTACTGATAGAATACAGGAATGCAAATTGGCCCCCAGTAGGTCGCATGTACAAAAGTGCCTGTCAAGACCACTGGCGTCAAAAAGGAAGTGAAAGAGATTGTATTTGTCCAGAGACATGTCCATAGCTAGTGCTTTTACATGACTGGATATTTATTGGACCTGTTCAGTTAAATTTTGGAAATGATTTTGAAATTCCTCAATGGTTGTACACTCAGACCCCTCTTGGGACTCAGCCTGCAGTGTTTGGGTAATATGTGTGGTCCCCTAACCACTGCACCACCTAGTGGTCCTACTAAATGATATTGGTGAATGGGAAGAGGGGACATGCCAAGAGACTGGTCGTCTAACGAGTGCTGTGTTGCTAGACCAGCCAATCAACTCCGTGTTAGCAGAGGGACTGGTCACTGTGCTGTGATGGGAGCCTGTAGGTGCAGCATTGGTGTGCACACGTGTGTGTGTACCGTCTTTATATAACGTTGGGGGGACAACGTATATTACCTCAGGAAGTAATAAAAACGTGATATTTTTATCTTGAGTGACATTTGTCATGTCTCCACATGGAAATTTTTTAAAAAAATCTGTGAATTCAGTAAAAAACCAAAAGAGTAAAAAAAAGTTTTGTATTTTGTTGGGTTACATATGGTAAAGGTTAAGGCTGGGTAAGGGTTGGGGTCATCATAGTTAGGATTAGGGTTAGGCCAACAGAAATTAATGGAACATCCCCACAATGTTATAAATACACGACTGTGTGTGTGTGTGTGTGTGTGTGTGTGTGTGTGTGTGGTACGTTTCTACATCCATCCATCCATCCATCTGCTAACTGCTTATCCTGTCCAGGATTGCAAGGGGGACTAGAGCCTATGGGTGCCAACACAGGGCATAAAGCAGGGGTAGACTCTCGATGGGTTGCCATCTCCCTCAACATAGTGCATATCGTTGGCCCTGACAATGGAAGATGGGCCACATTTGTATATATAAGCTCTGGAAAAGGGAGGTGTGGTTCCCTGATGGTTTTCTGTATATATATAAGCTCTGGAAAAGGCAGGTGTGGTTCCCTGATGGTTTTCTGTATGTATATAAGCTCTGGAAAAGGCAGGTGTGGTTC
>JAACJT020000012.1:103969-137833 GCA_009936485.2 Gymnarchus niloticus
CCTGATGGTTTTCTGTGTGTATATAAGCTCTGGAAAAGGCAGGTGTGGTTCCCTGATGGTTTTCTGTGTGTATATAAGCTCTGGAAAAGGCAGGTGTGGTTCCCTGATGGTTTTCTGTGTGTATATAAACTTCGCCATAGGCGATTCTAGACCCTTTATAGGGGGGCTTCAGCCCCCACATTTTTTTTTTTCAGCCACCCTAAAAAGTTCTGGTCCATTTATGTGGTTGGTTCCTGAAAACATTAAATCTGACACATTTACAAATGAAACCAAAACTGCTTATGATTTCTTCTATTTTATATTTACATATGTATCGTTGCTCTCCCCCATTTGAGGATTTCCTTTATGTTCTTGCGTATACGCGAAGCTTAAAGGCGGGCTTTTTTCTAACTGGATTATGGTTTGACAGATGAATTACGTGATGCCAGCAACACACAGTAAGTTTATTGTTTTGATATTGTATAACTCAGTGTAGTAAAACACTGAGTTAAACACATGGACTTAAATCGTTGGTTAATCAAGTCCGTCTACTTTTTAACTGAATACACTTATATATGAAATAATATTTTATCTGCTACTGAATGTCTATTAAAACTAGCTCTACCAGTCAAAGTAATGTAAATATTTTTGGTAACATTAGCCTAATTAAATGTCTGTTTCCTCATAGATGGGTATAAGAACGTTTTTTATATCAGGCCATCAGCAGGCAGGTGTGTATTGTACAGGCTGATCCATGCGAAGGTGGTGTTAGCGGTGTGGGGGGTCTCTTCTCTTTCTCCACATTTGGTATCATTACTGATACATGCTGTGGACTGCGCTTCATAGCCTTATAGGCTAGAAATATAAGCAGGGATTTCCTTTATGTATTTTTTAAGAAGGCAGAAGTAATTGTTAGTTAGCCCATTAGAAAAGAATGGACCATAGCTTAGGGTATTGCAGAAGGATTTGATTCCTATGACTTTGTTTAACTCACTAAGGGCTGAGCCCCCCTGACAGTCAAATCCTAGAATCACCCCTGAACTTCACAGTTCATTTTTCCTTGATTTGCACGTCAGCGCTGCCGTGTCTAACAAGCGAAGGTCCTTCCTGTTTTTTATTCTTCACCCAGAAGCCCCCTCACTTGAGTATGGTACACCCTCACTTTGCCCCCTTGCCTCCTGCAAGGCATTCTGAACAGTCATCTAAATGAACAAATTAACATGTATGATCATTAGTTCCTTGATTGTGGACATTAAAGACATTCTCTGTGTTGTCTGCTATGAATCTTAGATAAACATTAATGGGCCTCTTAAATCTTCTAATCTTCTATGCGTGGGGTCCATTGGAGATGCCCATTAGACCACTGACTCAGACCTACATCTTCCACGGGTGTTGGCCGCTCCCCACTCAGCCAGGGGAAAGCTGCCCTTTGTCCTCCAGGAGGATCCAGCGGACATTCTGCAGTCTCCATTTTGAGTACTCTCCGTTTGAAGAAAGGAGAGATTATTGACCTGCATAAACCCTGAGTGGCTTATCTGTTAGGACCGCTAGCTGTGTCACACACACCCGCACACACACCCAGAGAACCGGCAGCTGCCACACTAACACGTCCCCCCCGAAGACACCCGCTGTTAATGCTTTCACCACGCTGCAGGCTGAATATAAATGACACGCTTTTTCCTTCACAGGCATTAGGGTTCCTTTAACACAGCTGGGTGTGTCTGTTGATCGCGACTGCTGGCCGACACGCCGCAGTGCGCCTTCCTTGATTCAGAGGCCACCGTGACCTTTGCCCTGCCCTTTGGAAAGGTCAGCTGATTCCCCTTCAAGGCGAGGGGAGATGGAGAACATCGTACACACTGTTATTGATCGGAAAGGCAGTAATCTTACAGCAAATGCTGCGTGGCTGCTGCTGGCAGGGAAGGAATTCCCTCTCACGGTTACTAAGGCACTCTCTTTGCAAAATGGAAATGCCAGTGTGTAGTATAAAGGCCTGGCACTTGTGTCAGAGGCCCAATGTCTGAGACAGGCAAGGGGCGGGCATTCAAGGGGAAGTACTAACCTTTTTAAAAGGACGCGGGGGGATCTGGAGTATCAGTTTTAAATGTGGGGAGAGATAGACTTTGAGTTAGCATAAATAATAACAGATTAAGGGCTGTGAGAGTGAATTGAGCGTGTCTAATGGTTTCTGAGAATGAACCGTTCAGTTGATTTTTTTTCCTTTTCGTTTTGAAGTGGGGGGGGGGGGGGGGAAGGATGGGTTTGAGCCAGGGAATATTACATCTTTGAGCTTGTGTGTGGTCACATGACCAGGCTGCATACCTTGGGACACTTTAGTGGTGTTGAAAGAGCTAAATTAACTTTGTTGTTAGAAAATATCTCCCTTTTATGGGCTCCAGACTCTCCATAAAATGTGACCGGTGTCATCGAGCCATTAGCTCAACGCCATTTTATTGTACCTAAAGGCCTTCTTTATGGGCTGTTAGCTGTCATTATCCCAGCTTCGCATGATCCTGATGCTCATAATGGGCTTATAGACGTTTGATGTAGAAGGTGACATTCTGGCCGTAAATCTCATTCGTTGCTTCGTCAAGGGAATTGGGAGCTCCGGAGGATGAAGAATGTGTGGAACTCTGGAACGTGTGGAACATTTCTGAAAAATGTTCATATGAGCATGAAATAAGGTAAAGAGATGTCAATGGAGTTAGGTCAACCTGCTTGCTACACTTTAAACAGCATTTAAATACGTTTCATTCGAAGAGTTCATTTATTTGCTTGAGTGGGGTTTCACCATCTATAAGTCCACCGCAGTTTTTCTCGAATTTGTCATGGATGTTTGGAGTTACCTTAGCAGGTATAGGAATTATTATGATTCCTTGAGTAAAATATCTGGCAATAATGAATCTGTAGGATATTCTTTTAGGAAATCCACCGTTAGTGGCTGTGAGATTCCACAGAACGTCTTTCCTCGGCTTTGTCCACTGGGGAGGATGGAGCAGTTTTTGGGGTTAATTAGAGAGATGACGAGATTTCTGAACAAGGCTGGGGGAAGGTTAGAGGCACCCCTAAAATTAGCCCTCCGATGAGGATTCACCCTGATTGTGATCATGGTGTCATTTCCTCCGAGCGACTGTGAAAATCAGCACAGAGGCCACAGCGCAGAGTACGAGCACATAGGCAGGATGCTGCCCCCCCGCCTACCACTCCCCACCCAGTCACCTCCAGACTGCTGAAGCTTCAAAAAGGTCACGCCACGTGTATTTAACGGGAGGACAAACACCGGACATCTCTATTACGGCTCACTTTACCATGCCTCTCAGTCGGGCACTTTGAAGCTCTCGTGCTAATCTGAGCGCTCACGTGGTGGCAAACTCGTTCAGGCCCCCGCGGCTACGTGGTTCATCGATTCTCGCTCATCTAAGATCTCCATGCTGCTCCTCTATCCCACGGCTTAACAGGAGAGGCCTGACCGCCTGGAGAACCTGTTTCACGTCCCTGCCTTCCCAGGAGAAGCGAAGGCTCCCGGTTTTGGGGAGGCCCATTCTGACTGTACGGCGTTGCTGCCATGTCTGGATTTCAGCAGGTTTCCATACAAACTGAACATCTTTTGTACTGTTATGAGACACACAACTATGTCGCGGTAGTTACTGTCTGCTGCCGTTTTTCTTCATTTTAAATATTTGGGAAACACTTCAAAACATAAAACTCCTTTAACCGTTAACCCTTGCGTAAAGTTTTCTCGGGCTTTCGGTGATTTATTTTGTATTGACAAATCACTTATGAGCGCCAGTTAATTTGAGTAATAAAACTAGGACATTGACCTTTGTTCTTTTCATTACCCATTTGTTTTATTAGCCATTACGGTCTGTGTTGATGAGCAGGGACGTGTAAGATGTCAGTGAGCCCCTGGGGAGAGGTACCATCTGGATGGAGGGGTACGAGGAGATGCTCTGAGTGTTAAACAATGAGCTGAAGGATGGCTGGTAAATGCGGGTGACCCCATCACCTCCCAGGGGATACGGTGTGTGCGTGCATTTGGGTGTGTGTGTTTGTGTTCATTGTGCCAGTCTATGTGGACGTGTGTGCGTGTGTGTTTTTGTTGCTATGAGTTTGTGTCATTTTGTGTGTGTGGCCTTTATGTCCTGGGGGAGTATTAATCCTAAATTTAAATGCCATGCTTGTTTTAAAATATTTATAGCATCCAGGCTGTTGGTTTCTGGGTGTTCTGCTGAATTAAGACTCCAGGCCTCAGACGATTATTACCACCTGTGCCGTATTATGGGATGGAGAGGGCTGGCACGGGGGACTGGCTCAGGTATCCCAGTCTTTGATTATGTTCCCCATGTGACAGTTTAGCACAAACATCGATTTAGCTTTTCACCGGCGGGCTAATTCACAGCGCCGTGCGTCTGCGTCCTTCGTAAAAGTTGATCACACAGACCTTCCTCAAAGAGCTCTTTACTGCCTGTTGACGTAACTACTGCAGCCTCCACATTTCCCCCATAATGCAGTGGAATTCCCGACCCTCTGGATGCAAGGATGCTTGCTGCTTGCTTACCTGTCCTGTGTATGAGTGGCTGTGGTTATCTACATATTCATGTTTTCTTTGTACAGGACTCCCTCTCCCATGCCCACAGGAAGTTGCTGCTCAAAAGTGACTGAAGGGAGATGTGCCATGTCAGAGGCAAACAGCTTTTACTGAAAAACACAAGCATCTGTGAGGAATTGGTCTGTACCATCTGCACACACATCTGTGATGCTGGCTCGTCACGTCTCTCCTGGACAGCCTGCAACCCAGCAGGTAACCCACAGGGTCTCACAGTACCATAGAGGGCTGGCTAGTCTGGAAAATCACCAGCTCTTTCAGCATTAGAGAAGCCTGATTTGCCTGGATAATGATCAGATCTTAGAGCAGTAGAGAGGGCAGGTTACTCTGGTAACCTACCAGCTCTTACAGCATTAGAAAAGACTTACTCACCTGGTAAACTGATGGATTTTGCATCCCTAGAGAGAGCTGTGCCTTACTGTATTGAATGGAGCTGGTTCAATTAACAAACCAGCAGCCCGTGCAGAATTAGATATATGAAATATAAGCATTGAATTGTATTTGTAGTTTGTGCAGTACATGCATTACATCCTGAATTCACTTTGAGGGCCAGATGCTTTCACAGGCTCCCGTATTCTGAGTAGATCCACGTTCCCAGTGCTTTTCATCTGTCCTTCCACCAAGCTCAGCCTCTCCCACAGTGCACTGCTCTGTGATTAGGGTAACACTTGAAGACGGACTGGCCAGCGAATGGATCTCTGCTCCCCGGTGACGATCCTTCCAGTGGCTCTCTACTGATCTCCAGAGAAGAATTGTGTAGTGGGACAGATGCAATGAATGCTTGGCACCTCATGCACACACACACACACACACACACACACAATTCTGTCTGCCTTCCACTGGCCCCTGTCTCTCCTTGCATTTGAGGCGTGATGCAATATTAATGAAAGCAGCAGGCACAGTGTACCTCGCTCCTTCATTACAATGCCTTTGAGGAGCCTGAACAAACAAAACAAATAGCATCCAGCAGCATTAGCATTTTAACAGCACGGCGCCGCTCCGCTACTCGGATCGCATTCCTCTGCCTGCGCTTGCTGGAAACCGTAACCGAAGACGGACTGCACGATGATCTCTAAGGTTTACCCAGGGAGCCCTTTCCCTACGTGACACGGGTACCGTGGAAACGCGTCGGTGGGAGTATGGGGTGGTGTCATTACAGGTCTGGCTCTCGCCTGGCTCTGGTCGTTATTGTCTCAGCTGGACAGCTGAAAAATCTCATAAAAGAGTCAAATAAAAGAGAAGAATCATTTGTTGTCCGTCTCTCACAGAAGTTTTATTTTGTTCATAATCTTCATGTTCTTCAGTATAAATGCACATTTTTTGGTGTTGAGAGGACTGAGAAACTACTACAGATTTTATATTGATGCAACCACTTGATGACTTTGCCTGCTAATCCATCCCCAGCGCATGCTGGCATGCGGGGAGGAGGTGTTGCCGTTGTGAATATACCAGTACGTGCTCGGTTCTAGGTTTTCGGGTACGGCAACACGTAGAGCGGGAGACAGAACAGAGGCGCGTGGACACAGACCTCCCCCTTCACCATACATACATCAGGTTCCACTAGGAGCAGAACTGTCGAAGAGCCATTAAGAGACCACAAAACATCACACCCTCAGCCTGTAGAAATTCATACAACGTGTACCGTATGTTGTATTTTACAGGGATGTGGACTTCGCATTATTGTGACTAGCAGCAAATGCACGGATCGCTGTGGTCTAGGCACAGCAGGTACACACAGTTATATGGAAATATCACGCACACACGGTGATTATACGTGAGCACTCTGACTGAAAGTGGCAATTTGAGTCTGCGGAACAGCAATCAGGACGTGAAGAGTTCCTGGAAATGAAAGAGAAGCAACCCTACAGATACTGCGGCAGGGGGCATGATGACAGTTAGACCGCCGTTCACGCGTGGCTGGAACATGGGCTGGAGCCGTGTGAACGGCACAGGAGTCCTACGCGGGATGAATGTAACCGAAGCAGTCTCGGATGAACGACGTGATCCGTGAGGATTTCTGTCTGCCGCTAACTGACTGTAATTGGGTGAAGGGACCATTTGCTTCAGTGCATCCAAAAGCTTGGCTTTGAAGTGTTGTTTTTTAATTCCACACTTGTAGAGAAGTGTGTTGCCCACGGCTTAAGAAACACACCCGATTTCGAAATGGGAGAGAGTGTGGAGGCAGGAGATCGTTTTTAATATCGAAATGTCACATCTCCATGTTCTGCGGCTTTAACGTTTGAGCCGTCCCTTGGAATTATGGGATGTTTGGCGGCTCCACTCGTGCGGCTAGCTGGTCGTGTTATTGTCCGGACTTCAGGCCTGTGGATCTGACATAAACCGAATTCGGATGGCAAGAAAACAAGAGGTTTGTTTGAACTTGTTTGTCAGTCTGGGCATACATGGGCTGAATGTCTTGTCTCCTTCCACGTCCCCTGGGTCAGCGTGGCCTTTAATAAAGAGGTGGCCCATCAGACACGCAGCAGATGACAACATGTGAATGTGTAATGGCCAGATGTCTGCTCACACTTCACACTCAGCCAGTCCTTATGCCCACTCTCTGCCTCCCTCATAATCCACAGTTATGAAGTAAACACTTACTGGTGTGGATGTTGGTGAGCCCTTTCAAAACATGTCTGCCTGGCCGAGTGATTTGGCACTTTGCCTGACTCATAAACATGTTTTCCTTTTGTTTGTGAGATACATGCAGGATAATGCAAACTTAGCAAAGGCAGGACATGGGGTAACGTATGCTGCCTGGGTTTCATCAAACTAGCAGGTTCTGCTTTCTGCTCCACATTGACTCATCACAGAAGACATGGCATCTGTGGTCTGCTCTTTATTGACTCACCGAGCAGGAGACAATGGGTCTGTGGTCTGCTCTTCACTGACTCACCAAGCAGGAGACAATGGATCTGTGGTTTGCTCTGCACTGACTCACCGAGCAGGAGACAATGGATCTGTGGTTTGCTCTGCACTGACTCACCGAGCAGGAGACAATGGATCTGTGGTCTGCTCTTCACTGACTCACCAAGCACGAGCCAATAGGTCTATGGTCTGCTCTGCATTGATTTGCCACACATTGACTGGCATCTGTGGTTTGACTCAGTGTTTTTTGACAGAAGATCACGATGAAAGGTGAGGGAAAAGGATGGGTCTTCTACATCAGCCATAGCATTAGAATGGGGGTTGTGGAGTAACCCTAGGCCATGGTGTGATCCTGGTACAGCGGCAGAAAAACCAGTCCTCATTACCTGCACTCCACCACACTTTTTATCCAGAATGCATTTTTCAGTGGTTACCACGGAAACACCTGCCCTACCCCAGCCCTGTCGTGCCCCTTCAGATGAGGATGAGCGGGCTGGCAGGAAGCAGACCTCCTCATCTGCTGTATCCATGCCTCTCTCACTTTCACTCTTCCCTCTTTCTCTTTATGTCCCCTGAGGTCTGCACTAGTCAGGATACTTTTACTATCAGTTCTTTATTTCCAGATACAGTTCAGGAGTGGAAATCTTTGTTCAACATCCATCCATCCATCCATCCATCCATCCATCCATCCATCCATCCATCCAATCACTTATCCTGCACAGGGTTGCCGTGATCCTTGTTAAACATTCCACAGGTATCTCTAGCTGTGTGATAGTCCCGCTCACACCCATTCAGCCACGCCCAACCTGCTTACCTGCAGCTTGTTAACTCAGCTTTAAACGCACCACCGATGCGATGACCTCTTTGCGAGGACCCAGGTGTGGCCTGGTATTCACCTTACTGAGCGTTCGTTTTCTGCCCTGTTCTCAGTGTTCATGCGTGACTCCTCCTTTCTCTAACAGTTTCCTGCTCTGCATTTTTGCCGCTCTTTCAGCTTTTCGACTTTGTTTTTGGATTACGACTGATGAATTTGATTGGATGTTTTAGTGGATGTGGGTTTGCTTGTTTCGTTGATCTTTTGCTCGCCTCCAGATTTCAATTTCTGCTAAACCCCTTAACAGTAAAACCTAAGATTCCACCCGTAGATCTGATCACTACAAGGGTAATATAAATGAGATTATAAACACTTGTATAAATTATATGCTCACCTAAAATAAGCAATAAGCAGGCCAAATATTACAGCTACACAAAAACGTAAACCAGAAAGCAACAGGAAGTGTCCAGTTATCATTTTAACTGTTTCTTCTGTAGTTTGAAAGAAAGTATCGCAATTTTGAAGTTAAGTTTAACAGGCTTCTTAAGTGCTCAGTCAAAAACACCATATGCTGGGACTTGTGTGGAGTCGGCATTAATTGTAATGTAATAAAGGAGTACTGGGCCACTGATTGGCCCATCTAAGATGGTGATTAATACAAATTTTCAGCAGTTTTAGAGGAGATAGCATCAATTAGCTGTAATGTGGTTGAGCATCCAGCTAATCTCTCCTCTGTAGTGATTGGACAAATGAGGTTTCAAAACACATGATTTGGGGAAGTATCCCAAACAAACTAATCAACGATGGCACTAAATGAGGCTTCAAAACCTGAGGTGGTTGACAATATTCCAAACTAACCAATCAACGATGGTGCTTTAAAAGTCGTAGTAGGTGGGAGTATCCCAAACTGCCAATCAATGCTGGTTTGCTCCTCATTTAGCAGCAATTTTTATTGGCAGTTTGGGTATTCCCACCCACCATGGATTTTGAAGCCTCGTTTGTCCAATCACTACTCCTCTGTATGCACTGTCTATCATTCTGTGTTCTGTCCATCTGTCATCCTCATGTTTGTCTGTCTGCCACGTGTGTTTTTATGGGTGCCGGTCTTGCACAACATGGTGTTTGTCCGCTACTGTGGCCATCTGTATTCTGTGTTTACTTTCCATTTGTCTTTCAGTCCAGCTGCCTTCCTTCCCGTCCATCTACCTGATAACTCGGCCCACTGGCCTTACTGCTCATTTATCTCAGGCTGTGTATGAATCTGTACATCTGTCCTTTACTTACAGGTCAAGGTGGTTCAGCCAGATTAGAGAGAATGACAAGGTGGAGGCAGCATTGTTCACCATGCCGTGCTGAGGAAAAGTGACCAGGATGGTAGTTTATTACAACTTCCTGCAAATCGACAGCTCTGTGAAGAGACCACACCCCCAGTTAAAAATAACTTCCTTCACTCTTTCAGTCAAGTTTCACATAGGCCATATGGCACAGTATTGATTTGTAGTAGAACAATGTGTCTGTTCTTGGACGTTGGATCAGAGGAATAGCAATACGATCTGGCCAAATCATTCTGTCCCTATATTTCTGTCCACGCGGTTGGCAGCTCTCTAATTGTCTCTGTCAGGGTGTGTTGGCCAGGTGGGATGCATGGGATAACCTTCAACGATCCTCAATCGCTTTCAGACGAGACCCCGGCATCGATCAGGAGAGAAACAAAAAGTGTTGTGGGGAAAATGGCTCTTTCTGGAGTGTTGTGAGTGCAGAGGTGCAGAGTGGCCCGTGGAGCCTGTAAAATGGCCCAATGACCGGGCCATCATTTCTGAAAAGTCCATACATCTCTGATATTAATGGGTAACCACCAGCCCACTGCTCAGTATGCCTCAGTCTCTGTGTGGTTCTCCGCTGTATAATGCAGAGGTCTTTGAACGCAGCCTGTGTTACAAGGAGTTACCAGCAAAACTTAAACAATATATGGTTATCTGGTCCTGATCATTTTGTGTTGAATTTGAATTATGTACAAAGGTATTGAATGAACGCTGGAATTTGATAATTGGGGTAACTGACTGCAACTCTGCAATCATTTAAAGTTATTTTGTTGATGAAAAGTGCAAATTTGGTCATAATGCGCACACACACACACACTCTCACATGTTTGCAATTCTAACCATGTGGGGACCTTCCATTCATTTCTATAGGCCTAAGCCTAATCCTAACTATGACAACCCTAACCCTTACCCAGCCCTAACCTTAACCATGTGTAACCCAACAAAATACAAAACTTTTGGCTCTTTTGGTTTTTGATTGCATTCGCAGATTTTTTTAAATTGAGTTTACCCTTGTGGGGACACAACAGCTGTCCTCACAAGGTTTAAATGTCAGGTTTTTATTACTTCCAGTGAACATTAAATCCACACAATGTAACATAAACATGGTACACACACACACACACACACACACACACACAAAACGAGTAATCAAGCTGGTCTAATTTTCTGATCATTCTTCTGAGGAAGATCATTGGACAAATTGCTGACTTGTAAGACACCTGTGTGGCGGACAGATGCACAGACAGGAAGGTGCAAACAGACGGGCAGACTGCTTGTGCAGAGCGGTGATCATCCATCATCCAATCAGAATGAGGTAGGAAGGATTTGGGACACGTCATGGCCATTGGACCTCATCTCTGCACGATTATCAGTCAACAATTACCTCCCCTGGACAAGATCAAAGGTCAAGGAGCACCTGGAGCGTGTCCCATCTTTGTTTCCCAGGGAAACACACAGACCTGTTCAGTCAGCTGCGGTGAGTACTCTCCACAGCTCCTGTTATCACACAGGCGTGAACAAGCCCTGTTACATTAATTAATGCTGCTCAAGTCATTAATTACCATGGTGTGCAAACAGCAGCGGGTGAGTGTGAGAGTGCATTCAGCCAAGCCAGTGCTGGAGATAGTACGGTGGGTTTAGCTTGTGGGTCAAGAGTGGATTTAGAGTGGATGAGGAAGACGGTTTGGGGGCTGGGTCAGCTGAGCAATTTGGAGAGATACCCCCAGATGAAAAAATAAGATGGGGGTGATTTATTGAATGTGTCAATGATGTATACATGGGTCTCCATTGACTGGTGTCTCAGTCTCCCAGGAGTTGCATCTTCCTCCAGTTCAACCAGTAAGGACCAGTTCAACAACCGTCATTAATCATTTGGTAGCTTAGCAGATGCTCATTTCCAAAAGGTTTGGCACGGTGTGGAATCCACTGTTTTTATGCACCTATGCAACTTTTCAGGTCAAGTATTTTGCTATAGGGAAACGCAGATGGATTCCACCAGAGATTTAAATCAGCAACCTATCTGGTTCTAGATCATTAACCACTTCATTCCCTCTTTAGGCTGATCTGTGAGTCTGGCTTAGAGCTCATGCCTTTCGCATATGTGTTTTTGTGTGTGTGTTTCTTAGTTTTGGTGTGCATGTGAGTGTGTGAGTCTGTGTACGTTTATCGGAGAGCGGTGAAGACCAAAAAAGATGGCAAGAGTATGGGAGGGAGAGGCTGAGATGAGGAAGGGGTATTTGGCCCCAGGGATGAGGAGCTGGAAGGTGAGATGAGATTGGTGAGTTCAGCACCTTCCACGGCACAGTGAGCCAGCCTCATTCCGATTCTGCACACATTGACCTGTGTCCTCACAAGGGCAGAAACCAGCATGTGTGTGTGTGTTTGTGAATGACTGAGAGCTGGAGAGCCTGTAATCCCACCCCTGCTGACCCTGGCCTGAGTAGATCAGCACCAGTCTTCCTCTTGTCCCCAACGTGCTTCTTCTCTGACACACAATATAGTTGGGTGCATGGCCAACTCTTAATGTCACAGCGTGTGTGTGTGTGGAGGGGGGGGGCTCATTCACCTGCTGTGTCTTTTTTACTGCTGATTCCTGTTTCTTGCCTCATGTTCTCATGCAAATCTGAGTAATACACACCCAATGGTCATGATGTCCCTACCAACCATCTTCACCCTCTACCCAGTATGCCAGAACATCTGCCTGATGGCCGCCAAAATCAATTGACATGCTGCATAATTGCGCTCGTTTTCCAGGGGTTTCACTCAGTTGCTCTCAATTTTGTGCCCTTTTACAGCTGAGGTTTTTTCTGGTTCTTCCTAGAAAATCTTTTCTGGTGAGTGCTTTGTTACATGAATAAATACATGAAACCTTTACTTTGCACTGTATGGAATGCTGTACATCTCAGTATTGTTGAGACGTGAGACAATGCAGACGTCTCCTGTGTCTTCGTAATTTTCCATCCCCTTCTATCATTCTTTCCGTGTGTTTCTTTGTCAGTGTCTCTGTGTCTCCATCTCTGTGTCTCTCTGTGTCAGTTTCTTTGTCAGTTTCTGTGTCTCTCTGTGTCAGTTTCTTGTCAGTTTTTGTGTCTCTGTGTCAGTTTCTTTGTCAGTGTCTGTGTCTCTCCATCTCTGTCTCTGTGTCAATTTTTTGTCAGTGTCTGTGTCTCTCCATTTTTTCCTTCTCACTGTGTCATTTTCATTTTTAGTGTCTGTGTCTCTCCACCTCTGTGTCTCTCTGTGTCAGTTTCTTTGTCACTCCATCTCTGTGTCTTGTTGTGGGTCAGTTTTTTTGTCAGTATCTCTGTCTTTCCATCTCTGTGTCTGTTTTTCTCTGTGTACCTCTGTCTCTCTAGATCTTTCCATTTCTCTGTATCTCTGTTTCTTTGTCTGCTTATCTCTCTTTGTCTCTGTGTCTCTAGATTGTTCCATTTCTCTGTATCTCTCTGTTTCTTTGTCTGTTTCTCTCTCTCCGTCTCTGTGTCTCTGAGCTTTGATATTCCATGAGCCCCAGACCTGACTAATCGCAACTCTAAGAAAGGCAGCATCCACCAGTACCAAGCCCTTCTTTAAGTTTCTGTCCTTTCATCATTTTCCACCTTTCATCAGTCTCTCTTCTTTTGAATAATACCTCTTTGAGGTGGACTCACAGTGATTCATACTAAGACTTGTGCTCTTACTGGGGTACCCCCTGGATGGTACACCAGGTCATCCTACGGCATTCATATATAGGCACACTCACACAGCCAGACTATTGAGAGGTAGTTTAAAGTCAACAATTGAACATGAACTACCTGTCTTTGAACTACGAGAGGAGATCCACGGGAACACGGGGAGAACATGCAAAGCCCTCTCCTTCTCTGTCTTTCAGCCACAATTTCTTTGTCTTTGATCCACTGTGATTGTGATCCCTCACGGTCTTTGATCCATTATTTATTTTGTTTCTGATAATCAGAGCTCTATGTCAGTTCACCTCATCCACTTGTTGAGTGTCACGCTTGAAGAATGGGAATGATTTCCATGTAAATAGCTTTGGATCACTCCCACCCCCCACCTGCAGCTGTTTCATGTCTCCTTATCGGGGATGAGAAATGAGTTCAAGCTGGATGGGAGAGGAGGCACGGAGGGCATGGATGGTAGGTGATTGTGCTCTCGCATAAAGTCTCGCCGGGTGCCTGGATGATGCGCGATCCCTTTAAAAAGCCCAGTCTGGCTCCCCGGTGTACGCCAGCCATCTGAGAAGAATAGAAAATCAGAGATAGAGTTAGGAAGCAAGAAATTAGGAAGAAATGAAGGACTCGTAAGGCATCGCCACATAAATAACCATGCAGGATCTGATTGAAGCTGGAGGATGGCCACCTTCCTTGCTCTTTTTTGTGTGAGATGTGTGAGATGTGTGAGATTTGTCAGGATCAGTGACTCTGAGCAGATTTTTTTCAGGTACAACTGAAAAATTTAAACACTGGATTCCGGTAGAGATTTGCCTTTTTATTATTAGAGTCGGCTGTAAGGCAAGATTTTCGGGGGGAGGGGACATCCTTCTATAACCCTTCTGGTACCTTACAGGTAAGCTCCAAAGCTACCCTGAGACACTGGGTGATGGTGCTGGGTTGGGTCCAAGCAATGGTGTTTGGTTCTCGCTGAATTTTCTCAGCTGTCATTTTATAAAATGGACAAACCAGGTGTTCGTCCCTGTGACTTTACTGCCTAACATATTTGCCCCATTAAATGGACAGTCACTGGAGGTGGGACCATTTTTTCCCCCACCTTTCCTCTCGGGTGGGCTTTGCTTACTCCACCTGGTGACTACAGGTCCCAGGGGGTCCTCCATGTAGCAATAACTGAGGGTGGAGTAGGTGCTGTGGGCACTGAGTTATAGTGTCTGCTGCACAAAAAAGTAATACCAGGGATGAGAGGAATAGCAGTAGTCAGTGAAGCATCATGAGGGATGCGGGAACAACCCCAGGTATGCCCCCCCCCATCCAAAGCCTCATTTAAATTCACACGGCGATGCTGTCACCAGCAGAGTGGTTCAGCCAGCATTTGTCTTTGTTCTGCTTCTCAAAGAGCAAACCCACACGGGCACCGCGGCCACCTCCCGTGCCACATGCTTTGCCGCAGCTCGTCACCTACGGCGGACAGAGTGAGTGTCCAAGCCGTGATGCGGGATCTGACTTTAACCACGTGCCACTTTCAAGCAGAGCGACGCTTTCTTAGGTGGGAAAAGCACACTTTTTTGCAGTTCCAGCACTCACCTGGCACTCTCTTCCCCCGTCCCCTAGAGGAGGGGATGTCTCCTGGCACCTCATGCTCTACGTTTTAGGGGAAGCATTTTTACCCCCATTCCGCTTGGTGAAGCAGCCCAGTTTATTCTTAATTAGTACTTTAATGGGTATCGTTAAATACATTGGCAGGCCTTAATTAAACAAACCCAAGCACATACATCATTTTAATCGATGTCCAGCGTAGGCCAAATGTACGATGTCGTCCAGCTTCAAGGTATTATCCGAGTTTTTCTGCGGTGGGCCTTCACGACGGCAGCCATCTTTCACCGTGCCAAGTGTCACACTGGCCTTGTGCCGTGAGGAGTGTGAGTGTGGGCTGGCAGCACAACCACATCTTTAGCATAGCGGGATGAGCTGGGCATAACGGTTAGCAAAGCGAGAGATGGACGCAAATATATGGTGTGTTTTTACTAACTTACCATGTACTTCAATGTGATTTAGGGTCACTTCATGGACGGAATTAAAAAGCAGAGAAAATTTTGAAATTCTGGTACTGGGGAAAAGAAAAAAAACAATTTCCTGATTTCTTCAAAGCATACAGTACTAAAATACTGGAAAATGCTGTTAAAAATACAAATAACACGTATGTAAATAAATGTTGTCAGTCATGTTAGCACAGGAATCTGCAGCAATGTGCTTTTTTAGTAATGTCTTAGCACCCCCTCCCCCCCACTGTAGTATTGCCTGTCTCTCAACAGTAGCAGGGTCTTCCTCTCTAGCCTTGTCTCCATCCCCAGCTGGAAACATCCCGCCTCTCCCAAGCAGAGAGGATGAGATGGAGTCAGATCCACAGCTTATGAATGTTGTCACCTTTCATCATGCTTTAGTTTAACGTCCCCTTAACTGACTCATTAACTTACTTATTTAGCAGAAACAGAGAGATGGAGATGCCCATTCGTTAAGGACCAGAATGCTGGCAGCTCCCTGTGGCTCTTCGTTAGTGCTTGTTAACAAAGAATGCTACTTCCTGTACTGTAATTATCCCTTTTCCTAACTGTTATCCCTCCCCACTTCAAGTCAAGTCAAGTAGCTGTTGTCATTTCAACCACGTTTAGTACAGTACACAGTGAAACGAAACAGTGTTCCTCCAGGACCGCGGTGCTGCACAGAGCACAGGACTACAAAAGACTACACATAACATCATAAAGTGCACACGTGCAAACATTGCAAACAGTGCAAAGGCAAGACAGCGGTACAGACGATGACCGTGCAGTGCCGACCAGTACACAGATGTGATATATACGAAATTAGCAGGTAGTAATCATTTACAACTGACATTTACAATGCAAAAAGTAGCATAACCTCACTCCTCTTTGACTGATAATGGCCATAAGGAGGTCATCAGCCTGCCACCCAGCATGGGGCAGGGTAGGCCTCAGTGGGGCAGGTTTTCAGCTGAATCTTTAGAGGACTGTAAGCACCATTCCGCCTTCTGCTAATATCCTCATGAACACGGCAGTAGCTCTTTCAAACACCACAGGTGTCTTGGGCCTGTGGGGAGAACCTGGAGAGGGAAGCAGAAGTAATGGGGAATTGTGAATTGCATAACGGGCAGGCAGGTGGTGGAGTGGAGCAGCAGTACCCATCACAAGCCTCGGGGAGCCACAGCAGAGGGGCTGTGGCAAATAACGCCACTGTAGCCTCGCGACGGTCCTCCCAAGGCAGCTTGGGTAATTGCTCTGTAGTTGAATTCTGAGGAATGCTGGTTTCTCTGCTGGGGGTTCAGGGGGCAGCAGGGACTGAAACGGCAGCTGCCTGTGAAGTCCCCAGTCAAATCAGCGACGTGATGAACGTCACCGTGTGCTCGAGTGCGACCGCACACACACAGTACTCCAAGCATGGAATAGTATGCTGAGGCGTGTGCGTGTGTGTCCGATTACAGTGTGTCTTTGATTTGGTGCCTGTGTAAGGTATTTGTCTTTCGGACAGATGTGTCGGCAGTCACGTGGTGACTTCAGAATCTCCTCTGCAGTGGGAGGGGTGGGTCTCCTTAGGCCCATGGGAGCACCACACGAGGCCAGCTGTGAGAGAGCCTGGAGCTGGTGGGTTGACATCTGGCTTGTAGACTCGACACTCAGATGTGCCTTTCACATCAGAGAGATTTGCTTTGGCAAACAGGTATCATGTCTTCTCTTGGTAAACAACAGACATGCTGCTTAATCCTATGAGTCACAGTGAAATTAAAGACACGAATGGGCCAGCAGCCATGGGTTTGAAGGTGTGTATGGTAATATGTGGAGTATAGCCTGGTACGTTCTACCATGCTTTAGTTAGATGATACTTTGACTCTCTGAGGATGAGAATGCTAATGGCTTAATGAGACACTCGTTGGTTCAGTTAAACTAGCCTTTGGAAAGTTAGGGTATGTATGTTCACTGAATGTAGGGGCTAAACGCGTTTACTGAATCATCCAGTAGATATTCCATAATGCATAAAAATGTGATAATTTGCTCAGCACTTTTTTGCTTTCTTAAACCCTTTTGCTCCTCTAAGGGTGACAGTGTAGTTTTGGGATAGCGAGGCTTATATACCTCTCATTTTCCCTTAGCATCAGAAGGTAGGAGGTGTAGCTTCTGCTCCGAGAAGGAGAACTGTGAGATATGAAGACCATGAACCATACACTCAGTAATCAATATGATTGTATTATCTGCTTAGTCAGACACACTGCTTGATTCACCTCTGGATTTTTCAGATGAGTATTATAACTAGATAATGTTGTGGGACGGGAAAAAGAAAAAATCAGTCGGGTGGGACCACGTGTGACCCCCTTCCCCCCATGGCGAGTTTTTATTACTTTAATAAGTCAATCAAACAAAAGGGGTGGGAGTGAGAGCACTTCCGTGTTCATTGTACGTGTTTGCCATCTCTCTCCCGACTGTCTGATTCAGGCTTGAAATAATGTCCCACACACTCAGAGATGCAGCATTCATCCATCCCAGATGTGGCAATTTTCCCCTGGTGGCTGCTGTCTGGCCCCATGGTACGGATTTCTCACCGCGGTTCAGCTGCCGTTTCCATGGGGTCAACCGCCACAGTGGTGACATTTTATTTCCTCTCCGGTATTTTGCTAATCATTTCCACGCTGTGGCTTCCCGGTACTCTGAAAGCCACTCCAAGCCCTCTTCAAACAATCAGCGATCACAAGCTGGGGTCCCTGGCTTGCACCTCTTGAACAAATAAACAACGTTGAAGTAATTATCCAATCAGATCCCTGAATTTCCAGAGTGGTTTGCACTGTTTTATGGAGCTCTCACCTGCACAAACTGGTCTAATGTCTGTTGATTTATTACGATGTTCTTCCACTCAGTCAATTCATTATGCTCTCAACAGTTTAGCTATTTTAAGTGGTTTAATTGAATCTTTTCAGCCAACAATAACCTTTCAAATCATACACATGGCAGCCATTCTATAAATGAACATAAATACAGAGGGCAGGTTAACCACTCTACTAACAAATGTTGATTTTTGAACGTGTGTACGTTAGATATTAATAAATAAAGGCATGGATAAGGTGTGATTGAGCAATGGGGGTATTCTACGGTCCTTCTTCCTGATTCTATTTCACTCTGAGACTGACTGGGAGGGTCAGCATCTGATTGGGCAGACAAAATGTCTTTCTTTAGCCGTGGGTGATGTGGATTTGAAGAATTGTTGCATTTTTAGTCTAAATGAGTTACTGGCACTGTAATTAATTCCATCAATATCATTTCATTATGACTTGGTACAATGTCATCAGTGAAGAATCAGTGTCACAAGTCAAGAGAGCCCTCCCCATTATTGACGTCATTGCTCTGGTGGTGTCTGCAAAAATCCCAGATCTAGGACTCACCGTCTCATTGTAAGCCAATAGCTGGTATTTAACCATGTGGATATGTTCAATCCGAAGAAAGACAAAGTGGATGGAGAGATAACTTCCAGCAGTCTTGGAATACCCCTTCATACATGAGTTCTCTTTAAGCTTTCCTCATGTGGCCTTCGCTGGATGGGGTGATGTGTTGTGCTATGGGTTATTGAGTTTGTCAGAAATATTAAGCCTGTTTGCCATCCTCCTCTGCCCCTCACCCCCAGGCTTGACCCATTCCTGCACTGGTCACCCCAGCTCAGAGATGGATGTGATCTTCTCTCATGGTTGGCTGAACATCGTTGAGAGACACAGCCATAACAGAGATGAGCCTGGAATGTCTGAGATCATTCAGTCATCTGATTGATGAACTGAACTGCAGCTTCCTTTGCCTTCTCTGCAACGACAATGTCATCATTGCCATTCAGTGGAACGTTAATATGTGTATATGATGACCGCAACTGCCAAGATCCCGCCATAGGTGAAAGGGAGAGAGAGGGTGCGAGAAAGAGGGAAAGGGGGGAGGGAGAGAGAGAGAGAGGGAGCGGGGGGAGGGAGAGGGAGAGAGAGAAGAGAAAATGTCTTTCAGTAAATTTACACTCACCTGCTGATGGTCATTGTTGAAATTTTTTGGAGCCGTTTTGACCTTTCATTCCTATTTAAGACGTACTTCAGTGGCACAGCCCATTAATTCTGAATCCAAATGCTATTTGCACGGAATAAGTAGAATCATTCTTGCTTTGTTTTTGTGTTTTGGCGTCCCTCATTACTTTGGGACGTTTTCTGTGTCTGTCCGGACAATTTGGTATAGAGTACATTGCAACAAACAGAGCATATTGAACAGACAGAGTATGTTGTAACAAGATGTACGTATACAAAATCACTATCCAGTCTGCTTTTATATCAGCTGTTTAAAGCAGACAGACAATATTCCGTATATTATATTTGTAGCGCTGGGCAACACCTCCGAGAGCCTGGCTTCTAGCGGAGGTTTAGGACCCGGGGGGAGGCCAGTCGGCCGATCTGTATGCCTTGCTGTTCTCTGTCTGCGCTGCCAATATCGCAGACAGCTCGCCCTGGAATGCCGTCTACCAAAGGATTAGCCTTCATCCACAGACCCTAACTGAGCTTGACTATCCTCTCCTTTTTGATTTATCCAGCACCTTACTGAATTTCTGTTACGTTTACTGTCTTTTAATCATTTTCTTGCTTTTCTCAGTGTCTAGTTGGGCGCTCTTGTATTGCTGTGCCTGGAAGGGAAAGTTATTTCGGGTGTGGGACAAATGAGATTTTAAATAAAACAAGGAACGGGCGAGAAATAAAGAAAAGGCTGCCGGAAGCAGGATCTGGAAACGGGGTAAATTCTCATTTCTTTGCTTTAATTGTCATCTACCGAGTAGTTTGTGCGTCTTTTCCATTGCTCATATAAAAGGTCTACAGTAGTTCAGACAGTTTTACCCCGTCCGACGCCAAAGTTCACATTTTGTGTGAACTCGCACTTTGCTCAAAACGCTGCGTTTTAATGGAAGATTGCGATCAATTCCCAGCTGAAAGATATTTGCATTCAAAAGCGGGATTTGTTTAATGTGAGTATTAAGCAAAACAGATCTTTGGTGTTTTAAGCCCATAGCAGTGCCCGTGTCTCCACAGTGTAAGTAGGGTACAGGTAGTATTCAGTGATAAAAGCTGAAGGAGACGACGTGCGTGTGGCACACGTGGATCCTTGGAAATACAACTTTCAGCCTCTTTTTAGTTGCCAGCATTTGGGAATTATGCCTGGCTGAGGTGCTGATATGATATGAGTGAGCTTAGAGTGTGCTTTTTCTGTAGAAAAGCTGGCTTGGGTTTGTCTGAAGCCCTGTGTGCATTATTGATGAAGGATAAGTCATTAGGAGAACCCCCTCCCGGCATAAAGCGCACCTTCCCATCCAGCGCCGTCTGAATCCCTGCATGGACCGGACAGCCAGGGCGCTACGCAAGTTAATATTTCATTTTCAGACGTCTCCTGACAAACTTCTGCAGAGTTTTATTATATGTGAGTATCTCCCGTTTACTGCCTCTTTATAGTGAAGAATCGTGG
This sequence comes from Gymnarchus niloticus, assembly GCA_009936485.2. Taxonomy (NCBI): domain Eukaryota; kingdom Metazoa; phylum Chordata; class Actinopteri; order Osteoglossiformes; family Gymnarchidae; genus Gymnarchus; species Gymnarchus niloticus. Next base: position 124,765 of record JAACJT020000012.1, read on the forward strand.
GTTGCCGCCTCAGTGCAGGAGCCTCTGTCCGGTTCTTTTAAACCTCTGAAGTGTAACTGCGTGGATGCTCCACTGTCTTTGAATTTTATAGAGTGAACTTAGTTTAATATTCCTTCTCGGCGAACATGTAGCATGCAGCTGGAAGCTGTATGGCATCTTTATTTAAAGCATATTTTCAGGGTGGTTTTCGCCTGGCATTGGGAACAAATCTATTGTCCCATTTGAAGAATTTTAAATCGATTACCGTCGCTGCGAATTACAACACACCTTAGGCTAAGGAAAGAAGAGGGAACATTTTGAATTTTTACGTTATTCCACGGTATCCAAGGATCACTCGTATGCTTTTTAGGGTCAGGTTGCGTATCAGAAACTTAAATAGTGATGTTTTTGTGAATTCAACATGAGAAGATAAGTTCCTCAGTGCTTCTTTCCGTAGTGATCCATCGCGAAACGTCGCCGTATCTCAAAGGTGGATTTCGGCCCATGCGCGAGCTGCCAGGAGCTGTCCGGCCGCGCCAGTGCTGAAAGTTAACGACGTCGGCGACGCCAGCGGCGTGGTGTAATGTTGCATGTACATCCATTTAGCGCTTCAGTATTCAGAGTCACACTGTTGTGGGTTCAGCAATCATGGTCATATTCTGTACCCAACAGCATGAACCGTGTTCTCTGTTTTGAACGCGTGTCGCTTTCACTGACTGACTGGTAATATGCACGCGCCTTTGAGGGGCACGTGCAGATGAAACGTGAGCAAACAGTGCTGATGGCAAAACCTGGTCTGTGGGGCACATTGGCTTGGGGGTCTAGGCGGTAAAGAGTTGTACCCAGGCCAGGTGGCTGTGAGGTGTCTCTGAGGGGTAGGAGGATGGGGGATGGGGTTATAAGTGTTGTGAAACAGGTGGATTATTGTTTTGCGTGTGCATTTCAGTACATGTACAGTAAATGTGTAGACGTGTAGTAAGAGGGGTTTCTGGTGCTCCGTACCCCTAAGTGTGTAGATATGTGTAGTAAGAGGGGTTCTGGTGTAACCTCTGGGTGGGGCTTCCACAGTGGGTTTCTTGGTCAAGTTCTTCTCAAATGGAGGAGCTGTTTACAGAATCTAGGATTTAGCCTGGTGCTTTGACTTGCTCACAGTGTCACTTCAAAGCCCAGCCCCTGGGTCCTCAGGCCAACTACCAGAAAACTCAGGTTCGACACTGGAACGCTGAAAGACTTGTTCCTGGCACCATTTGAGTGTGCTGGGTGATTGTGTACAGAGTCCTCCAGCTCTATAAAGACCATTTTAGAGGACTTTCCCTGAAAGCATGTCACCTGAATCATGCTTCATCTGGACAGAGAAACGGCATTGCTTTCGGACCACCTTATAATCCCCCCACCACCACTACCACATTTTGCTGTTTCTTCACACATGTAGAGGTTCACCTGCAGTGAAGCACCCAGCTGCTCTTAGTTTTTTTAATCTTCAGTTTAGTTGATCATCCACAGACTGTAGCCTGTTCCTGAAAGATGGGGCCATTTTCTCATGTGTACATTGTCAAGCATCTCCCTTCGTTGTTGAGGGAGATTGGGGTGAATGTGCTACATTTTGAAACGAAATGCAGCATGCTCAAACTGAATGGAGGTCCTGCTCTCAGCTTGCTATGACCTATCCTAGAGCTTATTGAAGAAGGAGCATTTATGTAATGTTACTACCAAAATGGTCTTCTGAAATGTAGGAAGCTAGTAGGGACATCCTGGAGTGGAAGTTCAGTTTATCCGAGTTTAAATATGTCAGTGAGCCTCAGTCCTCTTGTATCCTGCCATCCTAAATGATGACCCCCATTCACTCAACTGGGACCATAACCCCCAAACAACCTGGCGTAACCTCCACCCAAAATAAAGGAACCTCCACTGAATTTCAATAAAATGTGAGTATGCATTATTGATGGGGATGTGATGCAACTGGCCCGCAGCTGGGGAGTCGGTGTAACGATCCCATGGAAGACACTGTCGTGGCCAGGCCATGTTCATTCAATTACAGTATTGACTGACATGCTCTGTGGTTTTTTAAATCTTTATGGGTATATTGCGACCACAGCGTATATTTGTATGTTTTATTCTGCTGGCCCTGCAATACAGATGTGTGACAATCTCATTTCCAAGGTTAGTGTTTATATGTGATATTAATATTTATGAATGTATTTCTCGGTGAAAATGTACCTGCAAACTCTGAGGAACAATGAAGAAAATGAGACCAAAGCTTGTGAGGAGAAATTGGTATTCCTCACTGAGACCAGTGTGCTACCTTCTGGAATTTTCACGAAAAGCATAGACGTACGTACACACAAACACGCATGCACCGACGGGCACATAGAGGGTGCCTCCATATCTGTACCTGAACACTGCTTTAGGTCCTGCTGTTTGCTGTACACTAACACATACTGTAGTTCACCATTGTCAGCAGTGGCCGCTGGCTTGAGTCTGCTGGCTAAACCTGCAGGAAGTCAATATCATTACCCGGATTTTGACTTACTGAATAGTATGTACACAGATCTTTTTAAGACAGAATACATGTGTGTGAATGAGAGGGAGGACAGCGGAATGGTGAGGATGCAGGGAGTAGAGTTGGCGAAGGTGGATGAGTTTAAATATTTGGGGTCAACAGTTTAGAGCAACGGGGAGTGTGGAAATGAGGTGAAGAAGAGAGTGTAGGCAAGGTAGAGTGGGTGGAGAAGAGTGTCAGGGGTGATTTGTGACAGACATGTACCAGTAAGAGTAAAAGGGAAGGCCTCCAAGATGGTAGTGAGATCAGCTATGTTACATGGGCTGGAGACGGTGGTACTGACGAAAATACAGGAGGCAGAGCTGGAGGTGGCAGAGTTAAAGATGTTAAGATTTGCATTGGGTGTAACGAGGATGGACATGATTAGAAATGAGTATATTAGAGGGTCAGCTCAGGTTGGACGGTTTGGAGAAAAAGCCAGAGAGGTTTGTCATGTGCAGAGGAGACATGCTGGGTATACTGGGAGCAGGATGCTGAGGATGGAGCTGCCAGGCAAGAGGAAAAGAGGAAGGCCAAAGAGGAGGTTTATGGATGTGTTGAGAGAGGACATGCAGGTGGTTGGTGTGACAGAGCAGGATGCGGAGGACAGGAGGAGATGGAGGCAGTTGGTCCGCTGTGGTGACCCCTGATGGGAGCAGCCGAAAGAGGATGATGATGACGTACACAGATCTTTCTCATTCTTAGCATGATCCATGCATCCATGCCTGACAGTAATTGCTGTAATGTGTTAGTCACCTTGGCACCTCTGGGTGTGGTGGAACGGTGAGCAGCAACTGAAAGACTTGGCACCTTGTGTGATGGACAGCTGTGTCCCATTGGGAAACAACATAGCCCACTCACATGACTCGCCCAAATCTGGAGCGGGCTTGGGGGTCAAAGGTCAAAAGCCCACAGTCACATAAAGACAGGTCATTTGTAAAGCTCCGCCTTTCCACGCCCCAGATATTGATGGCTGACATGCTGACAGCTTCTTTTTCGCTCTTTTATGGTATGTAATATTCCCTGACATATCGATTTCTCTAATTCAATGTTATGAAAGTGGTTCCCGCGTGTCAGGACGCCTAGACGATAAGGCGGGTCTTTCAAAGTAACACTCAGGGCCTGGATAGCAGGGCTGTCCTGTCACACACCCACATAAATGTACATTTCAGTTCTACGACACATGACTTGTACTGTAGCCTATGTGAAAATGCACATGCTGGCAAAGTCTTTTTAAATGTGCAGTGTTTTAGATAACATGCAATACTATGTCACATGACAGGAGATGCTGGTACATGTTCTGTTGATCTGTTATATGTGCTTTGAAATTGTCTGAGTTTGGAAAATAAATGGTAGTAAGAAGGGCTCTGAAGTTTAATTAAGGACTGCAAGTTTGTTTATTTGTCAGATTTTTATCAAAGAATGAATGCCCTCATGAATTCAGCGTCTCCGAGGAACCTCTACTTATAATTATGGAATATTGTACAGTTCCCGCAGCTCAGAGACTGTTGAATACAAATCAAAGTTCGCATTGATCTGAGGCAGTTTTTTAAACATGTGCAAAGTTGTGCAAAAGTGTTTTAAATGAAGCTGTTTCCTGAGCAGATAGCTGCTCTTTGTACATGTGAATTACACGGGGTGTTTGAAGCAAGCTTTGGTCTTCACAAGCACAAACGGTTCCCCCAAACACGCCTGAGGTTTTTTTTTTATTGTGAAATGAACTGAACACTTCAAAGACGTCTGTGCCTTATTTCGCAAAGCTTTTTGCTCCTTACTCTCGTTTTGTTGAAACAATTAAATCCGAGCATAACTAATGGCACTTTATTTTTGTGTCTGCTAGACCATTCCCTAAGCAGCAGCCTGCACACATGGATAAGAGTTTCACACGTCTGTCACAGGATGCGGTCACCACGGTGACAGGGAGGAAACATCCAGATTGATGCTCGGTGGCTTAACAGAAATGCAGGCTTACACGGAACAACCTGAGCGGGATGGTGCCAGGCGTTGGTGGATGGGCACAATGAGTGCGTGGTCTAGTTTTGTATTTCTGTGACTGTTTGTTGGAGGACAGGAAGTAAAGGTCTGACTTAAGAGACAAACCTGCAGGAGATGCATGACAAATTCAGAAGCACCAATTCCCATATTTGATGTTCTCGATGGACAAACCATGGCTGCATTGCTGTGGTGAACCAGTTACATCGCTCTGTGGGGTGTCCAGCTCCCAGTGGCTAATTAATGACCTCAGACGGGCTACTTGGCGTCTGGAGTGTTTCTGCGGCAAGTTATATACCATGTGATGGTGAAGCGCCACAGTCACGGTTATACATATGAGGTGGAATATGAGTTCACTACCTTTGGCCTGCCCATATGTGTAAGGTCCTCCACCCATTGCTTCCTCATGTGTCCTGCCAGTGTGTGTGAAATCATTTTCCCAGTGGATTGGTCTGGTTTTATTCTCTGAGATGTGTGTGTGAATAATGCAGTTGTGTGTCAGCTTAGCTGTGATTAATCAGGTAATAATTGGAATACTGATGGACTGGGAGGTTTGCCAGCATGCAGGAAACATCTGGAGAATGAGTGTGTGGAAGCTGGTATTTGTGTGTCTTTCAGTCAGCGTATACACAATAGTCTGTGTGTTTGTGGGTCAGTGATGTATGTTTTATTATGTGTGTAGTTTCTATGTGTATGGGCAAATGTGCAAGGAAATCTGTATGTTTTTCTGTGTTTGAGAGCATGGACATAAAATTATATGTGTTTGTGGGTGTAAGAGTCAATGCCACCTACTGTTTGCAGGTCAGCCTTACTGGACATGACAGTGATGGGAATGGGCTTCCAGCAGTGAAAGGGTAAACAGTGTGCCTAGTTGCCATGGCACCCACAGAAGCCCCAAACAGAGAGACACACCCCTCCTGCCCCCCCCACTGACTCCATGGGATGGTGCCCGGGTGAAAAATGTTGGCCGTTTTGCTCAACTGACTGCAGCTCGTGGTAGAAAACCAAGGTCTTAATAATAAGGAAGCTCATCAGACTAGCACACAGGGGTAGCCTGGGTAATGGAAAAGCTGTGTGCTTTGAGACACCATGTTAGAAATGACTAACCAGGCTGTTAATGAAAGAATTATCCAATTGCATTAGCACTGAGGCTCTTACTTTTCTTGTAATGGCAGTATGTGAGCTCATATGTTGGGTGAAAGATGGCTTTCACCTTTCATTTTGAGTGTGTGTGGTGATGTCGAGTGATAATCTTTAGTGACAATGCCGGCCTACAGGGGATAATTGGTACTGCAGTTCAGCTCTTGCAAAACCTTTAGAATGAGCATCTTACTGGCCTTTGATAGAGTCATGGAAAAAAATCATTGGCAGAATGAATTTGACCATCTCTTAGTTGGCACTCTGTATCCTTTGTGGAGTCTCATGGCTCTGTATGAAGATGACTGGGCAATCCATTTTATCAGGACTCTGCAGACAGTTGTAGCCCATTTTCAGTTGCTGGAGGTATTGGGTGTTGACCGGAAGCAAGGCTAATCCATCACCGAGCACCCAGAGATCCAGACCTCTACTTCTAACTGTCTTCTGGGAAATAATGATGTGATTAGCTACAGATTGCCTTAAAGGGGCAAGGGACAGGGGTATTAGGGTAACAGCAGCCATTTCCCGTGTTGGTACAAATGTATGTTGTTTTTAATATCTGAACTAATGAATTCACATCATCTTCTCTTCACTTCTCCCATAGCAGTCCCACAGAGCCTATGGCTAATCAGCTACACGCCCTGAATGTTTCATAGGTCGACATCAGTGCTGTGAGTCTTATTGCCATCCCCAAAAGCCATGCTGTGATGTGATAGGACAGGTGATGTTTCCTGGCCATAATTCAGATGGTGGCAGTTTGAAGCAAAGGCCTTCCAAGCAGAAAAGGATCCGTATGGATGACCGGGTCAACCAGGCATCGTGTCCCACGTCCGGTTAACCCCAGGGACGGGACATTTCCAGAATGAAGGATTAATTGCACCGTGGAGATAATGAATCACCCAGTGTGGGGTTCCTCACAGACACACACACATACACTAAGTAAACTAAACCCCAAAGTACCACAGCTCAGAAGTGGATGCTTTAGGTCATAAAAAACACCATGGGGGTACTGGGCAGTAAATCGTCTGAGCAGAGCTGGGTGTGAGAGGGGGGTGAGCAGCATACCTCTGGCAGAGGAGACCGCAGCCTCATACTGCCGTCACAGAGAGCCAGTCGTGGTCTCCTCCGGTAGGATTATCCCTGTGGAGAGGAGGACAGAGGGAAAGTGAGAGGAAGTGGGCGAAAGGGGGAAATTTAAAGGGAAGAGGAACAAAATACCAGCTACCAGCCCTGCTTGGCCAGCCGGAAGTTCTGACTGCGCCTTTAAAGTGGGCCGCCCACTTATCTCAGACAGCACGGACTCCGCTGGGACGAGTAAATGCTAAACAAAGAGGAGAAGACTGAGCAAAATGCCCCTGGACTGGGAATCACAGGAGAAATTATGCAGTCTTCAGCATTTGTATTAAAAAGGCATCAAAGACCCCCCCCCCAGCATTCATGCCCCCCCCTTTCTGTTCCTGCCTCTCCCAGACTCTCCATTGAATTCCTGATATTTAATGATATGGCAAAGGCGCTATTGTGTGACGACCTTGATAAAGGCAGGATGAAGTTAAACAGGTCTATGGGAGGTAGGTTTGTCTTTGTGGGGTGGCAGTCTACTTCTGAGCCTTTGGAGATGGGCATGAAAGGGACAGTGAGGTGGTCTTTGGGGGGGAATGTGAAGGTTGGCAAGCAGTGTCTATAGAAGACATTTAGTTCTGTCCCAGGGGCTGATTTTGGTCTTGTTTTAAGGAGCCCTCCCGGGATTCAGTTTACCTGCAAGCAGGTCACTGCTAAGACCATCCCTTCACCATTAAGGCCTCTGGTTTTCTGCATGTTGTGGGTTGATGTGGTTTGCTGTCATGATGCCTCTGAGTGTTTGACTATACATTGAGTGTTGTGAGTAGAGCTGGACAAAAGCATACAGAGCACATCAAGTCACATAACAAGGGCTCGTACTTCATCACAGCTGTGACAACAGTGGTTACAATATCTCCTTGGAAACCTGTCCAGGCGGAGCAGGGCGGGCGCTCGATGTAGGTGGGGTTTTCGCGAGGAGGGGCTGGTGATATCCTGTGGTGGGTGGTTATTCCTTTTCATGATGTGATTTCTGAAAATTGATGCTGACATTTTTGTCGATTCCATGAATGTTTTATTTGAATTCAGTGAAGACAGTCCAATTATCCAGTCCAAAAATATACAATCCATTGGGTTGTATTGTATATGTCACAAATTTTAATGGGTTTCTATGTTACTTATTTCTGCTTTCCAGTCCTTTTCTATTTCTAATTTTAAAATGTCCTTTTGTAATATTAATAAACATGCAAATGTTCAGTGATTAAAAAGTAAAAATGTACATTTCCACATCTCGGCCATAAACTGCCTTGAATTAAGCAGGTGAGAGAGAGAGAGAGAGAGAGAGAGAGAGTAGGTGAATCTGGGCACTAATGAAAGTGTTTAAATGAGGAGAAACAGGTTGTTCTACAGATGGCCTGTCAGTAAAACCAACTGGTCATTTCCATGTTACAAACCAGTCATGCTGGTCCAGTCAGCAAGTTGTGATGGCGTGTATCTGAGTAGTTCTGACTTGGCTGTGGTTTAATGGATTGTCCCTTGTCCACATGGCCCTCGGCCCAGGGTCCAGACGACCCGGTGTCTTGTGTCCAGATGGTTCGCTGTCCCTCATCCAAACAGCTGCCAAAGTGTACCACCCCCGCAGATGTTAGCGCTGCTTTTACGTGTGGCACCTGTTCATTACTGATCTTTATGACATCACTTCCTGCTAGTTTCAAACATGTCTGTCACCATCGGCCTGATTTTTTCTGCCATCTTACTGTATGGTTTGTCTATCCATCTGTCTGTTATTCCAAACCCAGTCTGTCTATCTGGTGTAATGGAAAATTACTAGAACGTGAGACTTCAGTAATTAATAGAAATAGTGTTGAGTAAAATGTGACCTTGTGTGTAACTTGTCTCTATCAAGCATACCCAGGTGGTGCAGGCAGAAGACAAGGGGGTGTGCATGGACACCTGAAAATGAGTGAAACCAGCTTTGTTCTAGCCTGGGAAACAACAAGATAAAGGAACCAAGAAGTGGCAAACAAGGGTGTGCTTGTTAGAGAAAGAGATACAAGCTTGCCTTAGATACAGTTAGTCAGACTTGAGGGTGTCGAGGGGGGACTCCTCTTGTCTATGCACTGAATAACCTAGGTAATAAAAGGTATTTGCTGTCTCTAGACTCCGAGTTGACTGTTTTTCCACCACACTGGGTCAGAGTGTGGAGGAGCCTGTCTTTGGATGGCACTCGGCTTGTCTGAGTTACTTCATCTCACCTCTTCTTAGTTCCCACAGATGTGTAATTTGTCCTCTTTCTCCCCGGTAGAACAGGCCGCAGTCCCATGCCAGACCCAGGCTGTGCCCCCTGCTCTCACACCCTGTGGTTAAAACTTGTGCTGGGCCCTTGCTCAGAAACTCCTGAAAAATTAAACCCATCACTTCTTAAACATCCATTCCCCTGCCAGTCCCCTGTCACATGGTGCCGTCGGATTAGGTCTCACAGTCTGTTTGTGTGAACTGGCACACATTTGTGTGTATGTTTGTGTGTGTGTGTGACTGCCTGCGTGTCCGGACAAACTGACGCTAATCACATGTATCCAACTCTCTGCTCGTGCAGATTGCCCAGGACCTGCAGGACCTGTGCAGAGTGATGCGAGTACTGTGAGTGCCATGCATATCACATGGTCTGGCACCGTGACCTTGGTCATCGTCTGCATCCTGGGAGCCGTCCGGTCAGACTGGCCGGAGGAACCCTTCACTCCAGGTAAGGGCCGGATCTTCCTGTTGGGGTTTGAAGTGTGTGAGAGTATTTACGATATTCTGGACCATCTCCTTGAGCAACCTCAGGCATCAGTGGATGTACCTGGGATTTAATCTATATTTTTACCATCCCATCACAGAAATAAAGTGTCGTGTTTTTACTGACTTTTTACACACAAAGGCACATGCCTGTTCAGAGAAAAGCAAGCCATTCAGAAAGCCTCGATCATCTGCAGTGGCACATATTTACGCAGAGGAAGGTGTTTAAAAGATTTTACACGGTAGACCCACTGGGCTCACCAGGGTTTTGTGATGGGCATTTTCTGGATTGTGGGGGAGTTGCCAGATTCAGCAGTGTAACTGAGCTCTGATGCAGAAGAACAGTGGGGGAGGGTTAGGGTGGGGCTCAATTCCCAGTTGTCCAATTAGAAATTGTTCTGCAGTGCATAAATGCCTTTTAACCACTTTTGCTTCATTGCCTTGATTAATATTTATGTGATTAACGCAGATACATAAATAACTAATTACACTCAAGACAAAGGTGTGTTCAGATAGTTAAAAAATTTGTGAATTATATAAAAAGACACAAAATATTACCCCTTCCCCCAGGGTAATGGCTGCTGTTGGACTTGTCGGGGAGGCGTGGCACTCAGGGACCTGGTGGTGACTCCGCCCCTTATGTCCATTTTTTCTGGGTCAATGGTCTGTGGCTGGAGGTGTAGGGCCAGCCAGAAGGAAAGAGCTTAACGACCTTAATGACCTGTCAGTTCACCTGATGAGTGTCGGAAGGGTGGGTAGCAGCCCGTCGATCCAGGGGTCATTAAGCAGGCCTCATAAATTGCGAGTGAAGCAGGGATTTCTATTATAAAAGACTGTCTGCTTGGACTCCCCATGTTAATTAGGTATGATTGCTATGACGGTATTAGAACAGAATTACACTAATCCACGCTCGTAGGCCCCCCTCCCCAGACAATGGCACTTTGGTGGAGAGGGTTTATTTTAGGATCCCGCCTCCCCCAATCTATTGCTTGTGTGGTTTACTGTGTCAGACATGATACACCCCCCCAAAAAAAAAATGTCAGACTTCTGGTTCAGGCCTGTGCAGTATGATTACCTGGAGGGTGACTCTCTCACCATGGCAACAAACTGTTACAGCTGCAAGTTGCATTACGTGTGGCAGAAGCACGGACCCCCGGACATGTGTCATTGAGTACGTCACGTGAGGAGACAGAGCGCGAACATGGATGCATGCTTAGGGCAACCCCCCACGACCCGTTTGGTTATCAGTGACAATCCCCTGGACGATACCCTGCCGGGAATTTGACACCCCCACGGTTTCAGCCGGTCGGTGTGCGTCAGGCCGCAGTGCGGAGTACGAGCGTGTGAGACGAGGCTCTCGAGCTGTTATTTACAGCGTCAGGTGATGGTGTGCAGGAGGGCAATCTGGTACCTCATTACGCGCTCAGCGGCAATGTCTGTCTCTCACAGTCCCCACACTGCTGTGAGGATCACACCCACCCCCCACCCCCCTAGTTAAGACTGGGCTAAGGTTGGGCAATACGGCAAAAATGGAAAGTCTCCATTTTTATCTAAATTTTCCATGATTCACAATTTCAGTTCTGATTTTTCTCCCAGTTTTTATCAAATCCAACTGAGCAGAAAGGCCACGACATACTTAAAATAAGTGTCTTTATTAGAATGAGGAAAAATCTGCCAGGTCAGTGTAATCAGAATATTTGATCGCCAACTAGAAAACACAGGTATGCAAAACAGTGCACGGTCCGCAAGCCAGAGAAAATAGGGCTAACGATCACATTTTTAAAAAGTTACACTCGCATGTGATGCAGGTAACGCGAGCTGCCATTTAACGCACGTTTGGGTGTGGGAATGGGGTGCGTATTGTCATCCCGTCGTTTCACACATCGCTTCCGTTCCACTGGGTGTTTTTGTCACAAGTGCTACCATAAATTTCCTATGCTGACACTTGAAGTTTACTTTAGATCGGTTTGTTCAACGTCAGACCTTTTGAATCTGAGCCACTTGCATAGGATTGAATTGGCAGTGCCACCAAGTTCGTCTGAATGTGAAATCCTGCCCGTCTCCATATCGGAGTATGGTATTCTGCACAGTACTGATTGGGAGTCGCACACAGAAGCAGCAAGCCATGTTTTTTCTTATATACTGCATAAAACACCATTTTGAACTGGATGATGTAATCATGAAGATCGCCCAGCCCTAGAGCAGGCTTATACCCCGCTGTCAGAGCCAGGCACACCACTCTCTGTGGCTTTCAGGCCCTCCTCTTCCTCCACAAGGCCGTCACACAGGTTCTCTCTCCTTCTGCCCTCTGATGGTGGCTATGTCCCAACCCTGGGGATAGCGACTGTGCTCACAGTCCACGTGACTGTCACTTAATTACCGCACGGGGCAGGGGAATCTCTCCCCCCCCCCCCTTCCACCGATGCCTGCCCCCTTCCCCAGGGCTCAGATTAATGAGGATATGCTGCCCAGGCCTGCGTGTGTATGTGAATGGATGCCATATTTATAGTCACAGTGTCTGTGTCTGAACGCCTGTTCCTGTAGGTGTGTTTGTAGAGTATCAGTATTCTATAGGTATAAGACTTTGTGTATATGTGAATGCGTGCATCTATGGGGGAGGGCATATATTTGAATTGCTTAGACTCTCAAGTTGATTTGACTCTCAGATTGTGTTAGCGAACATTCACATTTATATTACGAACAAGATCAAATCAATTAGCTATAATTAGCTACAGTGATGGGTAACATTAGCTCTCACGCCTTGTAATCTTAAATTTCAGTTTGCACGTATTTACTTTGCAAGACGGAAAGCGTATTTCTTATGATAACAATGTTGAGTAATAAAATGATATATTTGCTTATATTAGATAATAACATATGCATAAGTGCACACTGCCTCTGAGGACTGCATCTTAAAACAAATGTAGCACCTTTTTTCCATCCTCCTTGCCTCCATCCTTACAGCTACACGTCACCCCCACCCCCCAAGCCTGCTGTATGAAATATTGATGCTTGCTGTGTGTGTGTGCGTGTGTGTGTGTGTGTGTGTGTGTGTGTGTGTGTGTGTGTGTGTGTGTGTAATGAGCAACAGCGTAGCAGGCTGGGCCAGCAGCCCATAATTTCTCAGTGAGAGAGAGAGAGGAGAGAGTTAACCAAAGAAGTGATGGTTTTTCTACAGAAAAGAAAACCATTCACCTCATTCTAGTCTGACCGATTCATTCTATTCATTATTAGCTTTGTTCAGAGAAAACAATGATACATTCCAGGATGTTTTGCTGTACTCCACGTCTCTCCTTTTTCTTTCTCTCATATTCCCTGTTGGTATTCCCTCTGCTTGTGTTTCCAGAATCGGTCTTTCCTGTAGTCTCACTATCTCTCTCCTAATCTCTCGTCATCAGTGTACCCCATCTGTCTTTCCAATGTCACTCTCTCCTGTAGTCTCTCTCTCCTTCCCATTATCTCTGCATCATTGCTTCCCTTTTGCCGGTCTTTCCAATGTCGGTCTCTCCTATAGTCTCTCTCTCCTTCCCATTATCTCTGCATCATTGCTTCCCTTTTGCCGGTCTTTCCAATGTCGGTCTCTCCTAT
>JAACJT020000012.1:140463-173188 GCA_009936485.2 Gymnarchus niloticus
GGGGGGGATTCGGCGGAGGGACGCGACGCCGAAACGCCGCAAGGGGGGGGGGGGGGGGGGGGGGGAAGAGACACTCGTTGGCTCTAGACACGATCTCAGTGGTGGGACAGCGCAGGCCCATGTGAATGGAGAGGTTTTGATGCACCTCTGCCTTCCCAGTAAATCTTACTGGATATGACCCTAGTTCCTTATTACTTCAGCTTTCAGTAGCATCATAAATGAACCATCGAGGGTTGACATTTAATCATAATCACTGTGGTCCATCCCACAAGTGAATGGACTGTCTAACAATGCTGGTGATGGCTTGGGGTGCCTGGGTCCTACATCACCATGGTGATGTCATGACATACCGAGCATGACGGGATCATTTTCGGTGAGGCGCATGCTAACACTCGCTCACAGCTCCGTGCCCCTGGACCTCACCCCAACTGAAAAGCCACTAAAGAGTAACGCTCCAACGACGCTGATGTGACGTTCCCCTCGAACAGCAAGCTGAAGGAATTAACAGCAGGCAATCCAAAAGGATGACCCTGAGTACAAGCATCAACTGTTAAACAAACTCAAGACGACTGTTTTAGGTTGGGGGTTGGATAGTTCTGGAATATCACTACCAGGGAGAAAAGCTAACCTGGGTCCTGTCCTACAGGGTGCTGAGAAAAGTATGGCCTGGTATTCTGATCTTTCACCGCCATTTTTTACCTTTAATATTAGCCGTTCATGCTTTGGTGACTGAACCGTCGTGCACTTCTGCCACAATCGTGACGCAGCCCAAACCGAATCACAACCAACGCTGACGGACACGCCGTCAGTTCCTGTCCCCCCTAAAGACAAGTCAGCGGCCGGAGTGGCCCTGGCGAACCATCTGGACAGCAGAGTCAAGGAAGCCTACAGATCATGAGAGCAACATGAGGGACTGGTGTGGATGCTGCAAAAAATAAGAGGAAATATACTCCAACCTGAACGCCTAACATCCAGAACTGAGGCCGCTAACGTCACCAGGATTGCAATCTGACTCTCAGTTTACAGTTCAAAGCGTATCAGCTGCAGGCCTCAGTTCGCACATAAAAAGCAAGTCAAACGATCACTGCAAAACATTCACTGGTGATTCCCCATCAATTCGACCCCACCTGTACCCTAAAAAGTAAATATTTCCTACATCATGATATGAAACTCTCAGCATCCTGATGAGGCTTGCTCTGTTTCTTGTTTAATATTTGCAAAAAAATGTGCACTGCCAAATTGTGCCAAAAATCTTTCTTTTCAAGTTCGTTTTCCCGAAATAACTGTGGCACACAGCTTACAAGACCCCAAAAGCGCTAAACCAAACATCTGCACTTGCTTTTCCATGCACACGGACAGAAGGCAACACTGAGGAAACGGAGGCGATATGAGTGCGGAATTCCGGTGATTTCCAGCATCTTTCAGGTCTAAGCCAAGCGGAGCCACATTCTGAGGTGGTGAATGTTCTTTTTGAAAAATATTAGTTGCGTTTATCACGAATCTTCAACCCCTAAAGTGGCTCATCCTTGTTTTCAGTCCATGACAATTTCAGAAGTGCCAACTGGATTCTGGGGAAAGCAGTAAAATATCCGTGGTGAGAGACGAAAATGACAATCAAAGAAGCACTTTTAAATTCCTATGGCCTGCATGCCACTGCCCTCTGAATTTGCAGGCCTTCTGGCATTGTCATGCATTTCTCGTACCAGACCGTGAAAGGCCTAATGAAAAACACTCCCTGTGTTTGTTTGTGTTTACGACAAGCCTCGTTTGAAAAGGACAAAGTGGGAGGAAGAAAAGCCCGTCAGCATCACAGCCTGCAAATTAACAGAATGTGTTTGTTTGCATGAAATGCTATATTTATGTGAACAGCGAGCCAGTATACATCGAAGCTTATTAAGGAGGTCTGGTCGTCCTGGGGAAGGCCGACAAAGCATTTTGGGCTGAGCAGACAGGGAGGATGACTCCTGAAGTGAGCACATGCTGCCCCATCCCCGAGTCGACACCTGGACTTACATGATGCAATGCATTAATGCCCGGCGTTCAAATTTAGCACTTGGACTGACAGGTCCATCAAGATCCCAATATGCTCCAGACACTTCTGCAGGATATGGAGGCGGGACCGATCTGATCCAGGTTCCAGGTATTGCAAAGGGAACCTCGCGGTTGCTGCGTGCACATTTGAAACCACAGTGTCGATAGCTTTTGACGCACATTCTCGTCTTTTCATAGGACTGTCACTTTAAAAATTGAGACCCGCAAGAGTTTGGCTAATTTCAGGGAGCTCAAAACTGGAAACGTAACAAAAGTCGTGCCAAATTCCACAATACATACTCGAGCAGTTGAGGAAGGAGCAGCGAATACAGAGTAGCGTGTTTAAGTACATCAAATCCACAGAACAGAGCACAAACAGAATACTCACGTGGCCTTCTCAGGTCAGCACTCGGAGCGTGCTAATGAACTCATTTCTTACACTATGAAAAATGCAACCCATAATATCCTAAGCAGTATTTATTCAGGCAGTTCTATAATCATACCTAACGGCACTGAGCGGTTTGTGTTGGCTGAAGTATAAGAGACAGATTTAGATTATGTTCGAGTCAATCAACAGGGGCAATATGAAAAGATGAGATGTGTTAAAGCACATCCAGAGAGGAGCGTACTGCACCAGGGAAGACGGTGCTACTCTTTTGTTTGACGCTAAGCAAATAAAACTGCGCTCTCTCTCTCAGGGTGGATCTGTCAGTAAGGGGATCTCTGTAGGAATGAAAAACAAACCCCATAACCGAAGCACGTGAGGTCCGATCGGAACAAAAAGGTTTCAAAGGATGGGGAGAATGTTCTAGAACCTGCAGATGAGACAGACGGCGGCAAGGTGGAGACCGGGGGGGGGGGGGGGGGGGGGGCGGGGGGTTGCAGTCACTAATGAAAGACCGAGGTAATCTCTTTTCATTGCACAGATGAGCACTACAATGGAAATGAAAAAAAAATGCAGCGATCTCCTCAAGTTTCATTTAATACTCAAAGATCTCAGTAGAGCACTTTCTCTGTGGGACACAGGGCATCTTAAAACAACAACGACTGTCGAAAGCCATCTCCCAAGGTGAAAAGTGAAGTTTTTTTTGTCCCCACCACAGTGCAAAATGGTTTGCAAACATTAACACAAATGTCAATTCAAGCCCTGTAAATATATGATTACGAAGTTATTTTTAGATGTCTCTACTGTGAATGTGGGCTGATGTTTATGAGTTCCTCACTTCCGCTTCATTATGTGGAGGGAAGAGACGACTGAGCATAAATACATCCTTCATCTAGAATTCTGATGACAGCCCAAAGTGGCTCAGGCAAAACAATGGAGCTAATTTAAGCCTTTTGTGGGGGGGGGGTGATTTCTGCAGGCTGACCTATATAGCAACATTCCCTCACAGACTCACGTTTCCCCCTTAGAAACCTGGCAGGGCAACGAGATGGGGGCCAGGTCACCCCTCGGCCTGATGTCCACACTTCTACAGTCCATGTAGTCGGGGACAGACTAATGTGAGCCAAGAAAGTAGTACCAAAGCTGGTGGCATTTTTCTGAGATTAAGTAGCTGGCAGAGGAGTAAACTCCCTCTTCTAGCGTTCCCAGAATACCTCGCTGCTGCCTGTATCTGCCTTGTCATCGCTCCTGAAAACAGACTGGCGTGTAACATTCCGAAGAGACGGAGTGACGTGAGGCCACTTCACGATAAGTGTGAAAGTCTCCGGACGCCAGTTTAGAAAAATCACCAGTGGCCCACTTTCAAATGCTGCCCGTATGAGACTTCTCCATTTGGGGAGATGGCAATCTTATCCTGCCCTGCAGGAGACGAGCGTGGCGACCGCAGACGGCAGGCCTGGGTGGGAGCTTGAATAAACACATTAATTCAGCAGGAAAGCTGTTTGTCAAGAGCATCGAACATCCCACTTCCTGTTACCCACAATATCATTACGTTAATGATATTTATCTACTGGGAAGAAGTATTATAAACTTCTCTTTCTTCTCTTTTTCGCTTCTTGGAGTAGAACCTGGAGTTATCCTCAAAAAAACATATCACGGCACCTAGCCGAGTGCTGTGAACCCTACAGATGACCTCGTAGCAGATGCAAACATCTTACACACCTTCACGGCAGAATATACTGACTGAAGCAATCCAAGATAACTACCCTACCGAGAGATATGACGACAGTCTCCTCCTGGGAATAGGTAACTTAGTCAGAGAGTTACTAGATAAAAATGCAAACACTTGGAAATCACGCTTAAGTGTTGGATTAGAATGAAGTATTAGGAATCATAACATTGCCTTCTGCATGCAGAGACCCTTCCTCATACATGCATCAGTGCTACCATCCACTTAGGAGACAGGTGGGGTGGGGGGGTGCAAGGGCATTAACGATTGTACTCCTGCCTGTCTCACATTGCCCTGCTGGGGTTTATTTATGGCTCCTGCCGAGGGCTCCGCAGATCGATACGTATTAGTACTTGGAAACAGCTCGCAACATCAGCCGGTCTGACCATTGGAATTTCCATGGTGCAGGTCTCAGGGGAGTAGAGCCACAAGACAGACCACCTCTATAAAGGTCTAGTGAGGGGAATGGAGCAGAGGCTTACTGGTTTGGTCCTCATCCTAAAGAGCTTTACCCTCTGAGGTTCAGGTTTAAGCAACTCATGGTGTCATCGAACTCAGCTTTATGATTTAAAGAATGCAGGAACATTTAAGCTCAAACACAAGAGAATCTCGAGTTAGTCCTGCCTTCCCACAATCCCCTGCTCTTTCTCTTCCTGCAATAGGCCCAAACTGCTTTGCCGGAACAACAATCATCCCGGCCGGCATCGAGGTAAAAGTGGATGACTGCACCATCTGCCGCTGCCACACTGGGGACTGGTGGAAGCCTGCGCAGTGTCTGCGGAGGGAATGTCTCAATGGGCAGACATCGTCATAGGAACAACCCCGAACCCCGCCTCCTAGGGGAGGGATTGAAACCGGCGCCACCCCAACCCAGAGAAGAAAAAACTGAGGGGAGCACAATCCATGTGGAGAAAGACCGACTCGCACTGTTGATACCCGAAATACAGACTACATCTACTGCATCACCCGTCAGGGGCATGGAAGAGCTCAGAGACAGCTGGTTTCTTGTTTTTTTGTTCATTTTACAACTTGTTGATTTGATCACTCGCTATTGCTGCTTATACAGTTTATATTTGTTTATTCTAAGCTACGGACAATAACGTTGACAACTAAGAAATATTTTAAGCAGTGTGCTTAGACTTGCTTAGAATGGTGGAATCCTTAAATAATATAAACAACTGAAAGACCATGAAATAAATTAAAGGAAATTATCACACATTAGCAGACAGATAGTGGTATTATTCCAGAATGGTGTGACACCCAAAGACGAACGAGGCTACGATAGCTCGTCTGGCTACGGTGGCTAGCCTTTCCATGTAACGGTCTTTTCTGGAGATGCCAACGGAAAAGAGAATCGCTGAGGCTTCCGGAGACCCTGCGCCACCCGGCAGACCCTCTCCGCCTCTCGGTAAAAGAACAAGCAGGTTATCCATAAATCGGGTCCTACGGAAACGACTCTGACATAGACCTATCCTCACTCATCGCCAGTGTTGAGAAGCATTATGGGAAACGTGCAGTCAGACAAGTGCTTCTCTATTTGGGACACATATTCTTTTCCATTAATGGGGTTTGTGCAATTATGAGTACAGTAACTGTGCCACCTCAGAGAGGCACACAAAGAAGACAGATCACGGTGGCTTAAAGGCCTCTGCTCTCCGTGCATCTCCAATGAGCCTAGATCAAAGAGGCACACGTGGGTGGAGGGTGAGGCTGAACAGGAGAATCAGTAGGCTTGGAGGCAAGAATTAGAGAAGCGAGAGGCAGGGGGCATGAAGAAGGTTATGGAGACATGAGGTAAATTATTGCCCGCGTCCAAGATCCGAGCAGAAGGCGCAGTAGGTGAAGCGAAACTTTCCAAAACTCTTTCAAGTTCTCGAATGTTGCAGGGAACTGCCATTTTTAGCAGATAAAGCATCGGTTTAATGCTAATGACTCTGTTATAACCGCAAGGCTGACTATTAGCTTCCTCGTGAAAGCTCTGTCGACGGCAGTCATCTCGATCTCTGTGCGTGAAGCTGAATTCGGCGTTAATAGGTGTTAAAGCAGTCGGCTCCCCGCTGAGCTGAATCCGTTTAAAGGCGCATACACGAGAAAGCAGTTACACATGGAACGCCCTGTTAATTACTCCCGTTACCCCTCCACAGCTCAAGATTACAACAGGCTAACAGCACAAGCTCTTTATCGGAGCTATTATGTCAGAAACGACCCGCTTCTCATTTCTCTTCACCGTGTCGGGTTTCGATAAATGCTCAGCGCAGGGGAGAAGGACAGGAAGACATTCCACCAGCAGAGGAGACTGAGAAGGAAAGACCACTCGTTGGCAAGTTGCGGCTGCTGGCTCTTTCCTGAAAATGAAAGCATTCACCGTTGAACGTCGTACAGTATAAGAATTGTTCACACTGCCATCCACTGTGGCTTCCATTTCAAGTGATTTTTGATCTGTTGTACCCATCAAGCTGTTGAACCCAAGACTCCTTTTCCATCTGTCCAAAACTGTGATGCTCTGTCCGATTTGCAGCCTCCTTAACAGATACATGTACGGCATTTTTTTTTTTTACGGGCCACACTTAAGATTCTGGATGTACTTCAAGTCTTGATAATGGATTCATCATTTTGCCTCAAACAGGAAGCCACTCTTCTCCAAAGACCATTCCATTTTCTAGAAGATAAATACCAATATTAATCCCAGACAAAAGTCTGCTATGCCAAGTGTGATTCATTGCTGTGGATTTTTTCCAGGGAGAATCACAGCATGCCCTTTTCAAGTTCCAGTCACCATCCATGACAGATGGTCCCCGAAACAGCGGCAGATCTGGAAATGAGAAGGAGATTCACTCAAGAGCCTGACCTCTGACAGAGGAGGAACGTTCTCCAGTGCATTCTTCTACACTCCCTGCTCATTCTCAGTGCTCTCCATACTGCTGTGGATCGGTCTTGACAGGTTTTAGACCTTCATTTACTGTAGTTGTAAAGATAAACACCAGTATTTTAATATTGAAATGTCATTGCACATCAAATGAAGAACGGTTCCATTTATTTAAAAATATCTTGATCAGGGTACAAGTTACTTCTGTATTTTAGATCATAAGCCGTATGAATTTTTGAACCCCTCGATGATTTTCCAGATCATGCTGGCTCTGAAACACAGGTACAAAGATATGCCCAGCTCTATTTGTTTAGGTAATGCGGCCTTTAATTGCATTAAAGACCAGCTATTTTGTTATGTCTTAGGTCATCCATACCAGGGGACGGCCACTAAAAGGTCATTTGGCAATAACTGAAAATGCAGACCACATCAAGAGTCAGCTACATACTTCATGTTACATTTGGGGATGTTTTAGTGCTCCGATGTTGAATGTTTGGAGAGCACCCTAAATTCACCGTTTAGGAGCGATCTGTTCAGATTCACTGGGTTCTCTATTACTCCATAGGGGTAGGTGGGGATTAGAAGAGACGATCCCTGACAATGACGATGCATGCCAACATGTATGCAGAATTCAGAAAAATGATCCCAGGCTTTCATTCATTCATGCATCATGTCTGTATTTGACCGGGTCCTCGTTCATGAGACGTAGCTGGGGGCCAAGCAACTTTGACAATAACAATGAGAACACTGCAGCGGTGAATGTGGGAACAAACCCACGTCTCTCTGAAGTTCGCTGTCTCACATGCTGAGGAGGACTGTCTCCCAAAGCAGGAAAGTTCCTGTGCCCGCATTTCAGTGAGCCCTGTACACAGAAGGAAAATCAACCGTTTCTTCTCAGAAGAGGAATGTATTTGTAATTCTTTCTATAATTAATATTACTGTTAATACTGGTTTTTTTTTGGTACATTGTAAAGAGATGTTTTACGAACCTAAGTAATGAAATTTCAAGCCTTCCAGCCATCCGTGCTCTACACAGACAACCTCCATGCCGCTTACGTTTGCAGTTCTGTGCTGGATTCACTTTGCAGATGACGTCAATGGGAGCTGGCGAGATCACTGCTTCAGAACGCACTTAATGTTTGTGGTATCACATAAAAGGACAGTTTTAACACACGAACACATCGGTCCATCTACACACTGTTTTTACTAAATTAAATATTGCTCTGTTCACAAGATGCCGACTCACTGTAGCTGGAACCTATGAAAGATTTTTTTTTTTTTAAAAACTGTTATAATGTGTGCCTGAAAACTAACAGAGAGAACTTTATCAGACTATCAGACAAACAGAAAATACTGTTTAACAATCGATTGTTTGAAGCTGCCATGAGTGTATACTGGGGGAACGAGGGGGGGGGGAAATGTTTTTCGTTTTATTTTTTAAAAATTAATATGTATTCTGAAGGTGGGAATTAAACTTTAAGTTGTCTTGCACTCGTCAGGATGCGGCTGAGCATAATACTTTAATAAATGCTTCTTTCAGCCAGAATTTTTCTCTCTCCCCAGAAAATGGCACAAAAACAACTTGCACCCCAGCTGACGTCTACAACTTTATGACGTGTATCAGAATCCTGAAGGGGAAAATGTATATTATTTATGAAGCCAAAAATTATTTTGTTAAAACAGATGAACAAAGTGTGTTGAGCCAGTATGGCTGTCTTGGTATGTCTTACAGATCGAGAGCATGGCCTTGATTGTAAACAACTCCTAATGGCAGAAGACTATTTTGCACCCAAAACAGCATTCAATCTTTCGGTGGAAATGCGACTTTCTCACAGGTTCCTGTCTCTCGGGGAGTCGAGGAGCTTAACTCTAACTGTATGGCGCTGCCTAAACCAGCATGATGAAAATCTGTACAGCTTTTTTCCCTGAGCAAATACCTGTATGCAAATACCAATGAGATACAAAGTAAGACCGGTTCTCCTTGACAGAGTAGATTTTCGTGAAGGAGCCCCGTGGCGTCGAAGGCTCCAAACCGGGGGTCACCATCAGACTCAGCCTGCGGAGACGGACAAACTCATCCTGACTGTCGCAGCTCCACCGCTTGACGAAAGGGAACAACAGCTCCTAAGTGTCCTCTCGCCCCACCCTTTTTCAGCCTTCTCCCATCAGCCTGCACCAGCAGGGGTCCCCGCCTCTCCCCCAGGACTCGGGAAAGAGACCACAGAGCCTTTCTGAGCGACTGCCGGCAGGCCAAACATCACAAAGCAAACTGAGAGCAGTCCAGAAGGAACCGGGGATTCGGCACAGACGACACAGAGCAAAACCGCTGAGTCACTTTGACAGACACCTGCACAGAAGGCTTTAATTCTAGGATCAAAAAAAAAAATTCAATTATAAGTAGTGAGCAATATTTTGAATCAGGGTCAGCATCACCACTGTACTGTTTGTGCTCAGACTGGAGTGGACTTACATCCCTGGATGAAAAGGTGTTTTGCTTTAAAAACTGACATTTGGAATGAATTTTGAAACAGGAGTACAAGTAAACTGTTATCAGGAATTTTCAATAGCTGTGTACAATTCTTATTTACTTTGATCATTCATTTTCCCACGTTTGTATCTAGTGCATACAAAACCCAAAAGACCACGAGAAAATGTAAAATTACAACAGGAGGGACGTTTAACCCCTCTATAAAAAGCTCCTACAAGACTTTTTCTGCACTTTGACGTGTGGAGAGGATATCTCGACAACAGCCTTTAATAGTGGCCTCAACCACCGTCATTTTCCAGTTATTTCAAAGCCATAGAGTGCCTTAATATCTATAATTTGTCATCACTGAAAGACATAAGAAATGACAACGTATGCACTTAGACAACAAGAAAGTAGAAGAAATACAAATACTTTGAGTTACGCTGCGCCCACTGTGAAGAGCGAACATCACGCCAGACATTCTTCCCATAAACATGATTTTGGCTTCGACGGAGAGCATCTCCACCACTGGGAAAGGAACAGACCGAGTCAGGCCCTGGGTTCGAAAGACTGGATTACGGGGGCCAGGCAGAAGACGGTAGCAGGGTAAAGGCGATTAGATTACTAGCTAGGATTTGGGTTCGGGGACAGGGAGCAGCTGGAAGGCCGAGATACAGTCCAGCAGCCAGGTGGAGGGGGCAGTCCAGACTTTGCCCAAGCGCAGCTGGGGTGGCCTGTAGGTGCCCCGTGGGTCATAGAGGACGTACTGGGTGCAGAGGGCCTGGTCCGAGCCTGATGGAGCATGGTAGGCAGCCACACTGAGGGTCTGCGTGACGTCGCTGTCGGGCTTGGGTTTGCGGGCCAGAACCCGACCCCCTCCCTCTTTGACAAGCGTGAGCAGGTCCTCCTTGGTGGGATTTTGGAATGAGCCCAAGAAGAAGAAGAAACAGCCATCAAAAAGTGGGGGGAGCTGGCGGAGAGAAAGAAAGAACGAGTGTAAAATGGGTTATGGTTTATCAAAGATGGCGGCAGAGGGTTAAAGGAGGGACCTTATTACAATAACCTGGAGTGGGGTCATAGCGTATTTCAACCTAACATCTCCATCTCCGATCATCAGCAGCCGAACACATTAAACAAAGTGTATGTTACTGACTCAGCGGTTTGGGCCACCCTGGCATCTAATATGCATTCTGCTACAATCAGCCTTTCACCAAAGCAGACTGAGGAAGAGGAGGAGGAAGAATAAATTAAGAAAAAGAGGCAAACAAAAGCTGAGCGCCTGCTCACACTGATAGCTCTGCTAAACCTCTGGGCCTAGATCCAAACAAGTCCCCAGGATTAACGCTGCAGGAGTCCCGGGCACGAAGCCTACACCCTTTGCTCTGTACTCTGGTACTCCAGCAGCAGGGAGGTGATGGGGTGGAGAAGCTGCCGGGGATTAGCTACGCCCAATAACTGGATCTTCTACAGGCTCGAGAGCCCCTCGTTCATTGGCGATAAGAGTGGGCATTAGGCTGACATCCTGGTCATCGGTGCATGGAGGAGCAAGGAGCTTTAGGCCAGCTTCCCCAGCATGCTTTGCAGCTTGGCCAGTCAGTATACAAGCCGTGAATTCTTGCCCACTAATTCTGGCAGCCACGTGGCGGGAACCAGTGACCGGTATGCTGAGAGCCAGAGTGGAATCAACCAAACCGTGCCACATCAGAACCAGAACATCTAACAGTGAAATTGTCCACCTTAAATCCCAGAAAAGCTCCACATCAACAGACATATCCTGGAGCTCTCTCTGCAGCGGTGATCGAACGGTTTAATCTGGCCCGCCACAGAAAGCCAAATAAAAATTCACATGATGGTTAATGCAAATACAGCTTCTGCTAAGCAAAGTCAAATTAAGACATAGCTTAGCACAACAAACCGGGGCAGCATTTACAAGTCAAGTACGAGGCTTATAAAAGTTCCATATATACTGACACGCAAAACCCCACACAGGAGGAACTCTAAAGCCCTCAAACTTATACCCATCCAAAGGTCTCATTTAACACGCCACCATAAAACCCATAACTGACAGTGGCGGACGGCCCCCAGGCCATCGCTCTCCCGACCCCCGCCCCCCCCCCCCCCCCCCCCCAGACACCTCTGCTAATAAGCTAAACGAATGAGTGGGGGGGGGGCATGACGAGAATCTAGTGCAGGATCTGGGCTCAAACTAACCAATTAGGTCAGGTGGCGCCATGAGGCTGCTCTGCCGTCATGGTGATTTAATCCCGCGATCGCCGCCTATCAGTCAGTCTGATTTAGCATAACCCCCGCGCAGGTCATCGCAGGCTAGTGGCGCATGTCTGCTGACAGGAGAGCTGCCCGGTGTCCTGTGAATCCACGTGTGAAATAATGCATCTTTAATGAGCGGGGACGGCGTTAACGAGCTGCGGCGCTCGCTTTGTGTCGTTCCGACGGCTCGAGGAGCCCCATGACGCGCTGTTTCCCGGGGACGAGACTGCAGTAAACGCCATGCCTGGCTGGCCGCATGCCTGAATGCGATCGACGCTCTGCATGCGTCTCGCTGATTCCTAACACTTATCACTGATAATGAGCCCAAGCCAAGCCTTATTGTGGCAGGAAGAGGCAAAGATGATGAAGAGTGTGTGTGTGTGTGTGTGTGTGTGTGTGTGTGTGCGTGTGTGTGGTCTTCCTAATGCACACAGAAGGGGTCCTTTAACAGTTTCACAATGAGTTAGTTACCATTAATTTATTAGGCAGACTCGCACAAAGTACTAAACTCACAGAGACACATTTTTCATGTCGACAACATTGTAGCTTCGAATTGGTCAGGATTCGTGCGGCTACGTGGAAGACCGGGCTCTCCGCTGTGGTGTCGAGAAGCACCGGTATGGCATTGTACGGACTGCATATGCGCTGCTCATGTGTGAATCTGAGGTGTCTTACAGGGGTAGCTTTGGGGTTGAGCTGCGAGGAGCGGGCCCGCCTGCGGGTGCAGCTTGAGTACGCCAGCCTGGTGTGGGTGTACTTGCGAATGGATATGTGCGTGTGGGAGTAGTGTGAATGTGTTTGAGTGCCCGTGTGTGCGTTAATATGGGATTGTCTGCTTTTGGTGGAGTGAGTTTTAGATGAGACAGCATCCCCTGGATGGCAGACATCTCTACAAAGAGAGGGCACTGGTACTACTGCTTCAGACCAGGCTTCATGTTAAAACGCATCATCAAAGTCGGCTGGATGGATGGACGGATGTGTTTGTGTGTCACTGTGTGGCACCATTGGGGGAGAGTTTACAATGAGGGGAACGTGTGGTTTCAGTGTAGTCTGAGGGTGAGAGTCTGTGTGTCTCGCCTTTACTCTCACGGTGGTATCTCTTTCTCTTTGTTCCTCACCCTCAACCCTAACGCACTTTCAGATGCGCGCAGGGTTCAGGCATCACAGCTGTGGACCTGTGCTGCATTCTGGGGGCCCATGGGCTGCAGTCCTCCCCGCAGGCTCCTGCAGGGCTGCTGCTGGGATCCCAGTCTCAGCTCTCTCTCTCTCCCCTGAGGCTCACTAATCCCCCACATGTCATTTTGCTCTACACTTAGTCGGCTTCTCCTCTTGTTGCTCACGCACCGCTGTGCCAGTTAACAGGTATCTGCGATTCAGCTAGACCCCAGTCAGGCTCGACGAGACCCCAGCCGGTTTGGTATTGGAACTCAGACTTAGTGAGACTCTAGCCGGACCAGTGTCGGCATCCAGGTTCAACCAGACCCCAGCTGGCCCAGTGTCGGGACCCAGGCATAGTTAGATCCCAGTCTGCCCAGTGTCAGAATCCGGGGTCAGCTAGACTTCAGCTGGGCTCAGTGAGACTCCAGCTGGCCCGGTTTCAGGACCGGGCTCAGCTAGACTCCAGCCGCCCCAATGTTGGGACTTGAGCTCAGCTAGACCCCCATTGGGCTCAGTGAAACCGGAGCTGGTCAGATGTCGGAACCCAGACTCAGTGAGACACTATCCGGCCCAGTGTCAGAACCTGGGTTCTGTGTTTCTGCACAGCAGAGGTCTCGTTGCTGGAATAATGCCTTTGAGGTACAGCAGTGGTGCTGATGATGATGGGCTGAGTTTGTTCATCGACAGAACAAGTTCATCCTCAGGCCAAACCAGTCACGAGACCCCGGATATGTCATTGTTCCCTATCTGTATTGCTTTTCATTCGGGGATGGTAGGTTGCCTGAGCTGGAATTTCAGGGGTAACTACAGCTGTAAACACTACAGGGCCGTAAGTAGTGAAGGGACTCTTTCCTCATCAACACATTCTCTCCTCATTTCCTTACCCTCATGCTGACAATTACCTAAGGGTCTGCACTTTAGACAGACAGAGATGCTGCAGGACTGTGAAGTGAAGACAGTGTCCCAGTCTGATGGACTGCTGCCTCACTGTTGTTCACAGGACATTTATCAGGGTTTTGTGAAATTAACCGAATTACCACCCCTGGGCCGCTGGATTCCAGCTAAGCTGTGCTTCTGTAGCTTCAGGCATGAGAGGAGGTGGGACTTCGAAGCAGCGATTGGTGATTGACACACAGCGTGCTTTTGCCAGCCAATGGGACGTCTGCGGGGACACGCCCACCATCTGTGCACTTTCAGCACACGGCTCTGTCTCCCGTTGGCATGGCGATGGGTCCCCCTCTGACCCTCAAGTCCCTAATGGGACTAATAGTCTGGTGTGCAAATATTCATACACACAGAGCACACACACTCCACCCCCACATCTCGCTGTGTCCCTCCAGCACAGACACACTTTAGAATACACCGCAATTCAATAAGACCACCTCATTTACATTGCTTTCCACCAGCTGGCTGTATTCCCTTGTTTCTGATTAAAGGGATTAGAAAATTTTAATTTAACGCTGGATTTGCATACAGCTCCAAGGGATGGGGGGGAGTCTGCCGGCTTGCCTCGGTCTGCCTCTATACCTGCTCCCTCCACCTCCCCTCTTTGATCTAGCATTATGCCTAGGCTGATTTTGTTGTTAAATGCACAGAGCCTGATTGGTACAGTTCTATCTGTCACTGTAATTTCCACTTTGCCCAAACTAGGTGTTACCCACAATGCACCAGTATCTCACCTGCACAACTGCACCCACTCTCTTGCCCCCATGGTAAGATCTGTGTGGGTCTCGAGAGGCCCACCTGCATAACAGGTAAATAATGAGGCTGACAGACTCACCTCAATGTTTTTTTTTTGTCAAAAAACAACAATATAAACCAACTAAGCAGAAGAGTGGTATGGCTGTGGGTCTAGCAGAATATAAAGGTTATTCACATCACCTAGGGAGTGCCTCAGGGTTTTGCACCTCCAGCCTCCCATCTGACCGCTACCTCTGAAGGCAGTGTAGCGAACAGGCACCCGGGGGCTCCTCGGCAGAGCGCAGGCCCAGTATTGAGCCTCTCACTGTTTCACACAATTAAACACGAGTCGGGAGCCACTCAGCGGGGAGGGTGGACTCATCAGGGACGTTTAGGAAACAAACTGTGTCAATCATTAACATTTTGTCTTCGATGAGGGACTCTGTAATTAGTCCCACGGAAACACTCCTCTGTGACTGACGCTTGCTGTACCTGAAAGTGTGAGGATGGAGCGCCCCCTTGTGGCAGACAGTAGAACATGCCCTTTAGAGAGGCTTTCAAGTGGACAGTGTCCTGTACTTAAAACATAGCGTAGGTGTACATGAACCACGCAGATTCATTCACAAATAAACACAATTTACAGAAAATTAAAGACAATAAATGACATATATGTTTAGACACAGCCATGGTCTTTTACAGTATTGTGGGAACATCCCTCTCATTGCCTCCTAATTTCACCCCAGAAATTCTCCAAAACATTTGAAAGCTTGTAACAATTAGCTTCCACAGTCTTTTTAAAAAGATGTTTTTAAAATACCTTTTTGGGCAGTGCCATTCACTGAATTACTTGTTGTTTTTTTTTGGCAGGGGACAACCGCTGAACATCTAGGAAAACATATACATTTACACAGACACAAACACACAACAACAACAACAACAACTAAAATAATTAAAATACATACAAACATAATTGACTGCAGTGAGTTACTCCTTTATAGGGGGGGATGGTTTTATTTGTCATCCTGTATGTGACCACAAGGGGGTGCAGTGACTTTCATTCACCATCTTTGTCTTTTGTGTTACAGCTTGTGAGACAAAGGAATGCAATCTCTAAATTACCCATAATGTGTTGTTCTGTGGGTGAATTTGCATGTGTGTGTGCCCTGCAGTGGACTGGTATCTCCTCCAGGTTGTCTCCTGCCTTCTGCCTCAAGCTGCCTGGGATAGGCTCAGGTTAAGATAAGAAGGTGGAAATTGGATGGATGGCATGCAATACCAGTACATTTTATAGGAAGATGTACAGCAGTAATATTGCTTATTTTTATCTTATAGAATATTGTCTGCAAGACAATGGCAAAGAATTCATCTGGCACAGTCATGGATGGTGAAAGATCCAGCCCTGCTTCTTCTGTGAATTCCTGATCCTGTTTGAGCCTGCAACCATAGAAGAAGAGATCTATTTTTGACACACTCATTTTAGCCCTCTTCTCAGGGTAGGCAGGGGCTCCCATAGCTAATGAATCTGGCTTATTGAGCTGTGCCTGTATTGCTGCGATCGGTGTGCACCTTTGGGTAAAGGCAGCTAAGAAGCATTGTATGGGAATCTAAAATGGATAGACAGTGAGGACATGGATAACTCTAGAGACAGCTATTGTTCAGATCCCATTTAATTAAAGTCTGGGGACTTCCTACTACAGTAAACAAAGAGGCCTGCATCAGTAATTAATCATCTCCTCTGTTTCCTTTCCTAGAAATCCTGTGTAGTGTTCCTGTAATGTGTGCTCTGTGTTGTCTGTTTGCTGTGTGAAATGCTGCCTTCCCTGTACCCACCCCTCCCATGGTTGTTCAATTGTATCCCAGGTCCCTGGAGAAGGTGTGTGGGGGGGGGGGACACTTGGGCTGCTGTCTTGACAGGCACTAGGCAGATCCAATGAGAAGCATCGCCACATGATCCTAATTAATACACACTATACATGCAGGAAGTGACTGCCATTCATTAACTCTGCTTTGTGTGTGTATGTGTGTACAAGTGCGTGTTGTGCTGAAGAGTATGCAGCTGGCATAGCAGAGCGTGAGACCATCACTGTGGATTTGTTGCTAATTCTGGGTGTTGGTAGATATGATTGAGTCACAGTCATGGCTAAAAAGACTCATATAGCTATAGAGACTCTATAGTTCATGTTCCTCACCTGATGCTGTTTCTACAGTGATGGGGCAATAAAAAAAAAAAGGCATGGGACATTAACTCCACAGAGGATGGTGATTAGAGACTCTCATGTGTGAGGCGGGAGTGGAGACATAAGGCAGCCAACAGTCAATGTCCTTTGTGCGTGTTTGTGTGTGTGGGGGGTGCTTGTGTGTTTGTGCTTTCTGTGAAAATTATACATTTTCAAAAAATGACCCCACA
Organism: Gymnarchus niloticus; assembly: GCA_009936485.2. Lineage (NCBI taxonomy): Eukaryota > Metazoa > Chordata > Actinopteri > Osteoglossiformes > Gymnarchidae > Gymnarchus > Gymnarchus niloticus. The sequence continues at coordinate 157,455 of JAACJT020000012.1, forward strand.
AAGCCTGAAAAGCAGATATTTCAGACTGTTCCTCACACAAAGTCACTTTAAAAAATAGTGTTTTTCTTCCCGCACACACCCCACACCGCAAGCTAATGGGCAGGTCTGCACCCAGGACATAACCCTTACTTTAAGCAAGCTGGCAGGTTTGTACATTCTGCTCTTTGTAACTGAACAGCTGGGTCTGCCTCTCTTCCCCCTGCCTATGATTTCTTCCTTCTGCCCATTTTATTGTTTCCCTTCTTGTATTTCTTCTTTTATTTCAGTGTCTGTCTAACCAGTAGACTGAAAACTCACTGCTCCAATTGCTGGTGGGACATTTCCAATTTTGTTACTGTCCACATATGTTTACATGAATAACAGCTGACCCAACATCTGACGTTATAACGAAAGAATTTTAAGGAAGCTTCCCCTTCCTAAACACAAAACTGCGTCACAAAAATATGTCCTTGTCATTGTTTTTGTCATTAGACTGTGTTTTAATCAGAGCAGAGTCTGGACAGAGGTTGTGATTCCTACTAGAAGTATCTGCAAGTCCCTGTGTCATACATCCAGAGCGTAGGCCCTCCAAGATTTTTGCGTAGCAGGGGACAGAGCAGAGCATTTGAGTCTACACATTTATATTCTGGCAGTGCCAGGAGCCAAAGGGCAAGACTGGTCTTAACTAGAAACTACTGGCACAATGAAAACCTACACCGGCACTTAACTTGCGCCGTGATGTTTTTGCATGACGTGTCCAAACAAAAGACCCGTGGATCCTCTTTCCCTATCATCTCTCCAGAGAAAAACATCTCCTACCTACAGGTGTATTCATTCTGGAACTTTCTGCTCAGGATTCCATTGATTCACATTGTTCTCTTTTATAGACTCAAGGGTTTCAATAGCCCTAAACAACTGGTAGGTTTGGATTTGTGAGTGCAATGTTGAGTTTTATCACCTGACGGGTTCACCTCCATCAAATTATCCAGTGATTGAGGATCCTATAGGACCTGTTTGAGTTCACCATCCTTCAAATTGCAAATCTGCAGCTCTGGGACTTGGATCAAACGGACCCTGAACAAAAACCATTTCCATGACAACGTTCCCTGAGAGTACTCCCAGAACGAGGACCACGATATGATTCAGACCTGACATCACAGGACCAGAGATGCTGACCACTGCCATGCACATTTGAAATCTGCATAATTTTCCAGATGGGCCAAAGTTGTCCTCTATGAATTAATTTGGAAATAATCCACTTGTTCTTAGCAAGCATTTGTAGAGTGTGTTTCAGCCTCAGTGTACGTAGGTAAATTCATGCATATTGCTCATAGGCAAACGTACTGAACAGATGCACATTAGCATTGTAAAGGCATAGAAACCTGCAAGCCAGCATTATCCTCGACCATCTGATAGCTGACGAGTGTTTCAGAAGACAAAGCTGAGTTGTTTAGTTTGCCGTGTCACAGCAGAACTGGAAAGCAGATCTGGTACTTCCATGTTGCTGTAGAAAGCCTCACGAGTCGGTGTTTACTTCGTATCCGTGTGGCAGCGAGTTTAAGCCTCTCTGCAGGCTCACCTTAGCCAAGTACCATCCGCCGCAGGACGATCGAGCAACGCTGCTCTGCTGATTTTCAAGTTTTGTAACATGCATGTTTTATGGAAACTGTACCATCCAAGCCTGCTGCTCGTTATTTTACTGGTCCAAGATGGCTTTGAATGAGGTGGAGGGAGGTGGCACAGTGTGTGTGTGTGTGTGTGTGTGTGTGTGTGTGTGTGTGTCTGTCTGTCTGCTTGGGGCGCTGAGTGTAACAGTGTGACTGTAGTTGTGCCTACAGGACAGCAGGGGTGAAGAGGCAGGCTTGCACACCATCCTCATCAGCTGTTTTTCTTTCTTGTTTTTTTTTCCCTCTGCCACAGATGCAGGCCGACAAGACAGGCTTCAGGGGGAGAGCCCTGCACACACCCCCTCGCCAGAACGTGATGATGATGACAGCTTGCTGGGCTACACAGGTGCGTCAAGAAAGGCAGCCTGCCATTGGTGCCATTATTGGCCGTGTGTGTTGTGAGCAGTTGTCACCGGAAAACAATGGAACCAATCAGGGGACCCCTGTGTGTCCTTCCCATGGAATGGCCTGGCCTGCACGGTTGATGGATACATTGGTGTACCATCATTAGGTTTCATTAGGTGCTGCTGCGTTGGTGGCTGACACCTGCAGATTCTGTTTCCTCAAGTAACCACCTTTAACCACTCATCGAACTAGTTAAGTTGGGAAACGGCTGCATAAATCCATGGAAAAAGCATCCAAAATAATTGGTAGTTTCACCAACAGTAGGCTGTAAACGTTCTGCTGGAAAGTGCAATTTTGCAGCCCATTGCTGTGCTCTGAGGCTCCATTCCTTCACTGTAACACAGTGATTTGCATTTAATGTACTGCAATGCCAACCACTGCTAGAAGACCAACTCTGGAAGGAGCTTGTCCTCACTTCACCAAAACTAAGCACAGGGCTCGGCTGCCAAGGAAGAATTTGAGTTTCCCATTAGTATTAAAGAAAATGTAAATTCCTTACTTTTTAACTTTATTATGCATCATTCTTGGAATCCATTCTTAACTGTTAAAAAAAATCTATTATTGTTAAGGGATTTTCTCTGTGACTTAGTTTTGGTTTGTAGAAGGTGGGTATAGGAAATTCCAAAGCCTTAAAAAAGGCCCCATTTCTGTCGCTACGGAGATTATGTATCGAGGCAGGACAGGTAACCAAAAGCCATAATGGAAAAGGAGGAGCACCTTTGTTTGGTCTGTTACCGGCTTTATATCTCAGAATCTGAATGAGTACAAATTATGGATCAGCCCCATCTCTCCACCATGCAGCATCCGGGATCGACAACGGGCCATAGTGGTGCATTTGTCAGGCCGATGGGCATCGCCCTGAATGCAAACATCCTATCAGTGTTCAGCCTGTCAATTTTCTCAGAAGAAGCTTGAAATTAAAGCAATACTCATGGCAGCGGCTTTTCTGCAGGGGTATAGAATCCCTCTAGATCATCTGCTACAGTCCATCATCATCTGCGAAGTGTCTAGCTGTGCTACAGCCAGGAGTCGTTTGCCGGGCACGAGTGAGGAATAAAGTAAAGGCAGAGTGATGGAGAGTTTTCCAGGAACTGCAAGTGAGAACTGCAGTATTTCAGATACCAGGTCTACTCAGAAGACTCATCTCTGTTGTGGAAGGACAAGGAGGATTTCAGCAAATCGTGCTGTGTAGACACAAGGTCTGTGTTTATGTTTTCATACTGATGCCTCGCAGCAATACTGCTACTAGTTCATTGATCTGATAAATTAATACTATGTGAAATGCAAAGTTCCAAATGGCTGGATGAAGAAGGCAGCTGAGGGACGACAGGTTAGATGGAGTGCTCTATTAGATGTCCACCAGAGGAAGCCTCATCAGACAGCCTTGGGTTCTTCTCAATGTCATTGCCAGTAACCCCGATTTATTACAGCGGATTGCCACTGCTATACCTTGATTTTCTGTGTCACTGTCCATTTCACACAAAGCCCATCCGATCTTTAGCATCACGCACCAGGTCAGCAGAGGCTGTGATTCAATCTGGCTGCTGTAGCGATCACTGTCATGTCTCAGAAAACAGGAATGGATGTCTGCTCCTCACTGCTCTTCTCCCCCAGTGAATGGCAGGTGACAACAGCATCACCAAGGTGCTTCTGCACGTGCTGCCTTCCCTGTCTACAGGTTTGCCGTTTCCTGCTCTAGCCTCTGTTTGCTCGTCCGATCAAACACCTTATGCTGTCACTGTTCCTATAATTCGGGGCAGGAGGCGGGGTGGCAGGATCCATGTACCAAGGTGAAGAGAGACAAAGGTGAAAGAGTAGAGAGACCGACAGTGAAAACAAGAGACGAGTACTGAGCAGCTCACGGTTTGACATCATTCACCCACTGTGGCAGATCATGTGACTGAATTTTTGTCTTTGTCTCACTAAGTCTGAGAAATCTGATGTATTTCTTTGTCTCCGTCCTTCACGATCAGGTGGTTCAGGGGTACATTTTTTTAGATAACGTCTATAAGGTTTGGATGAGCAACACAAAGAGTGAGGGTACAGACTGGCTACGTTTAAGCCTGCAGTATGACTACGCCACACAGCAGTAATAATACATGGTAACAATACAACATGCCAATAAGAACAATGTATTTTCCTGGAGGCAGTAAAAGAGGTCAAGGAATGCTGCGTATGGGAAAGCAGGGACCTTTAGAGCTGTGGGCAGCCAACGTGTGAATTTCTAGGAGCTGTGATGTACGTGGTACTGAAGAGCTCGTTTTCCTCCTGGCGGACGTGGCTCTTTTGGAGGTAAGGTGGAGAAATGAGAGACGTTTCCTGCAGGTAAACTCGCAGTTGGCTTTCGGGCCAGATGCGCACCTGGGTTTGTAATTTGGAAGCGCGGCTTCTTGGGGCTGTACGGAGATATGGGGGGAGGGGATTCTTCCTTATTTGGGGAATGAGAGCTAGAGATTGACGGCAGAGAAGATAAGGAAAGAATAGAGGGTGCAAAATTGATTTTTATTCCTCGTTGTGCTCGACTTCCTAGAGTGGCTGCTTTCTTGGTGAGGAGGCGAGTTCTTTGAAAGGTTTGATTTGTGTGAGTTTGCTTCTTGGGTAACATGGGCTATACAGATGACAATATACAATAATGATTCAGGTGCTTGGCAAACTCTCACTCAAACTAGGTTTAAGGTTGATGTGTCATTGCAATTTCTGTCAACTTACGATTCGAAAGACTATGCACTTTGGGCTGCATCTATGTATGAAAGGTGCTATATAAATAAAACTTATTACTATGAAACTGAGCACACACAAAGAGTAAAAACCTGGTACAAGGCTATCAGCAAGGCTGTGAACCTAATGGCACATGTGTGGTGATCATCACTCCACCACAGCTAGTAGACGTTGGTGGACAGCAAATGAGACTCTCCAAGTTGAGCAGAAGGTGCAGTGCAGACAAGACGCTGAGTCACTTTCTGTGACGTGAATGAGGTTCACATGCAGATGTGAAGGACACAGTGGTGTGCAGACTGCCCCGTCATCAGTCTCCTTACCACCCCCATATCTTCGTAGACCATCTCTCACCACCCTCTGTCCATCAAAGATGCCGGTCATCTGAGCGGCAGGCAGGATAATGACCTGGACGCTCCTATTCTGTGCCATGGCTGTTCTGCTTTCGACCAGAGTATGCTAACGCCCTGCCGCTCATCTTTATTACGCCATTTGTGGGGTGCGAGCTTTGTTCTGGCAGCCAGCGGTGGCATTTTAATGCCCTTTTATAAATCACTGTGCTCTCCGACAAGCCCCCTGAAGGCAGCCTGGGAGGCCTCCACCTGTCTGCTTTTATGTGCTGTCCTAGAAACACAGTTTGTGCCAGGTGAGAGTCACCTTTTAATACCTGAGCTTCAAAGGCCCATACTGCTGAAAGCACGAGTTAGGAAACAAAGTGAACTCCACTGGAGAGTGATCTGGATGCTAAAACACATTAAAGCTAAGAAACATGCTTAAGTGGTGCTTTTATCAGCCCATAATTTCACCCATTAACACTGGCATGTATTTCAGATTAAATACCCATGAAAGCCAATCCACAGAAATCGAACTGGCAACCCTGGGGTCATGGTTCCTGGTCTAGCTGCTGCACCTCTCACTTCCTCAGAGAGCAGAGCTGAAGTTCAGAGAGCGATCACAGACATTCTTTGATGTCTTTGCTCTACAGGATTCTTTAACTTTGGTGACCCTTGAAGTCTCAGTGGCCAGGCCTCCAGAGGCGCTTACCCAAACTCCTTTGCTCTCATCTCTCATCTTTCTCACCTGCAAAGCCCTCAGAGAGTTATTTTGCACTGCGTGGTATCCTGCGCCTCAGTCGAAGGTAGCGTGGCTCTATAGTGCTTGGGCACAGGGACCTCGGCTCACCCTGCATCGAGGCCAGCAAATGGTTCTCACTTGACGGCAACATTAAGAGGATGGACGATGAGTCCTCTGACCGCAGTCCATTAGAGGAGAGGGAGCAGAACGGACACTGATCGGAACCGACTGGCCAACATGCTGATGTGAGTAAGGTGTGATTTCTCCGGAATGAAAAAGGGAAGACATAAAGAATGGACTGCTGAGAGAAAACATCCAAGTTTGTGATTTATAATGCTGCCAGATAAAAAGAAATACCATAATGTAGTGAGAATCTGAACAGTCATCCCCCCATGGCAGTTTGTACAAAGTAGCAGGAAATTATGCACCCAGGCACAAATTGAAACAGTAATTGTGACTGGAGAGGCACTCTGAAGTTGGAACAATACCATGCGTAACAAGTGACTGTGAATAGCTTTTTTTAAAAAAAAAAAAAAAAACCCTCGGTGTAGCGTGTGTTTCTCTCATTTTCAGCTTCTTTACATGCTGTTACGGCTGTTCTCAAGTTTTCCGCCTTTTGAAAATGTCTCCCTTTATCCAGATGCTTAAAATGGATAGCCAAGGACAAACTGGGGGCAGTTAGTGGCAGACCAGGGGCAATTAGTGGCAGAGTCATTGCAGTGAGGAGTGGATTCCGCAGACAGGCAGACGTGGGACAGGAGGTGGCAGATCCTGGACAATAAATGAGATGTGCGGAAGGAGCTGGGAGCAGCTAATGGTTTTCATCAGTCCAGTAATGAGGTGATGGGGGACCTGCAGGCACAGAAAAGGATACTGGGGGAATGGGATGGAGGAATTGTGATTTGGAGAGGGAGGTGGAGAAGGGGAGAGAAGAGAGGTAGGGAAGAGAGATGGGCATGGTCATGAAGGGCCAATGCAGCATCTGGCTCTGGGTTTTGGGGGCGGGGCTGTTACATTTCCTGTCCAGGACAGCAAGAGTGTGCATGGTGAGCCAATGAGCTGGTCACACGCATAGACTTTTCACTTTCCTTTTTTAGGTTAAGTGCTTTAGCAGAAAGCGTACCAGGAATATCACGACTTGCAGGGTTGTTTACCCCCCCCGTCACACGTCTCAGCTCATAATCCAAAGTGATGGCAACTGAGGAATAAATGAGAGAGCCATTACTCATGCTGTCAATCGGTACACATAATCTCTGGCTGATTAAAGTACGTCAGGTCATTATTATGTTATGTCCTTCACACTTTATTGTCTAAATTGTTTTTGGTTGTCCTCTTTAAAACTGCAGTCTATCTTAATACTGTCCAGATTGACTAAGCATTAAATCCAAAACAGTGCGTCAAATGTAGATTGGTGACAACTGTTGCTAATTCATGATAATATATACGGTGCTTCAGCAGATAGCACTGTTGTGTTACACCTCTAGAGCTCAAATTCTGCCTCTGTGTGTGAAGGTTTCCTTTTGCAGGACAAAAACACACCAAGGCTAATTCATGTCTCTAAAATGCTAGTACTGTGTCTCCCGTGGTGGACTAACATCGGGTCCAAGACCATGTCCGGAAAAGACGGTGGATGAAAGTTGCCTTTCCAAAAAAAAAAAAAGAAAGAAATGTAGCCACGGACCAATAGAGGGCGCACTTTGGTTGGTTATGAGTTCCTTGAAGCTGACGTTTTGAGCAACCCAATATTTTAAGGGATATTCTTATAACAACACAGAAAAAGAAATGTTTTCCTGCATAACAAAAAAAAATCTTAACTATGGAAACATTTGTGTTCTTGCCATATTCTTACGCCATTTGTTTATTACTTCTACACCTATCCTTCTATCTAGAATAATTTTACAGGACGTGTGTATCTTTGCGAACTTAAAACCCAGTTCTCCCAGTTTTTAAAGGACGCTCACATCTGTGGTCGAGTCTTTCGCACAAAGAAGCCCTCCTGTTCCGAAATGATGAAATGCCGTTTAAATGGCGAAGCGTTGATTAGCAAATCGTCTTAAGGAGATTAAGTCCTTGATTATGAGGACAAGAGTAAGAGCTTGAGGCTAATCGCTGCTAAAGTGAATTTTAATTGACTTATTAGGATGGCACGCCGCGCCTGTGCCGTGTTCAGGTGGGATTTAAAGGGCGCCGAACTCAGAGGAGCGCCACCTTGGTGCAGGGCATCATCTGCATTCTCGCTGGGTTTGGCCATTACCCTGAGGGTCATGCCTGGGTGCCAGCTATTCAGCTCAGGCGGCTTGAGAATGTACATGACAAATAGGTCAATTAAACTTTATTACGGGCTACAATTAAAACAATAAACCAAAGACTAAACACTGTAAAGCCACATCTGCAATCTACATTTCATGAAAACTAAAGACAACGCAATTATTTTTGATGCCGTTGTTATACTAGACGTAAAATTCCAACCGAAGCGATCAGTTGGTTGTGACTTTTCAAAGGGAAAAGAGCATTCGCCCGTTTCCACTCATTTCTCCGTTTCGTTTCGCCCGAGATACCGTTCCTCCCTGGCTGGCCATTTTATTACCACTCTCGAAACGACATTTATTAACTACCACATCACGGCGAGCGTAAAGGGGGGCTAACCACACCATATAGGTGTGACTGTAACGTGTCACTTTCTGAAAAGTCAGTGAATGCATCGCTGCTTTCGCTACGGAACTCCGACCATCCGGCCGTCTCGCTTTGTGTGGCGAGGCGGCCGCGGCCCTCAACTGGTTAAATGGACTCCTGCCAGCTCGGACGAGCCCATTGCTGGGACTCGGAGAGGGGGGGAGTGGAGCGTACCATTCATAGCCACTGAAAGAGGAGCTGATGTTTCAGTGCCCCGTGCGGAAAGTGTGGGCTCCGCGTATGAGTACACTGAATCTCAATAGCTTCACTTCTACTTTGGGAGGAAAAAAAACCCCAAAAAACTGGCCGAACTCCGAAGTTTTCTAAAACACTAAGAAAAAATGACGAGAAAGTGAGCGAAATCCACCGTCACTGATGCATTTGGCAAAGTGTGGGATCGTTACTGTAGAACTGCAGCGAAGAGCCGCCGGAGGAGAGGAGGAAAAGTCATGCTGAAATGTGACTGTGGCTTTTGACAGAGTCCGAATCCCCGGCACGCAGATCTCTTTCTTAACGAGAGCTTTCTGATCACTTTTCACGTGCTTTTCTTCTATGGGACGATTGTCATGAGTGTCTGTGGTGAGCTGAAGGGCAGCAGCGCGCTGTAAAACATCTGGAATTGCACTGAAGGGGCAAAATTCTATTACACTTTTTTTGGAGACCAGATCTAAACTGCTAGACTGAGATCTTCTTTAAAAGCTGGAGTAATAGGAGCGTAACACTTTAATGAAGCACACATTTATTTTTGTTTAAAGAAAGCACACCGGAACTGCACGAAGCAGCGGTTTACGCAGTTAACATGTGTCAGGCTGAAATGTAACTGAAATGCAACTAAACTGCGACCAGCAGGATAATATGATGAAATTTTGATGTTTTTTGTTGCACTTGGGAGGAAAAGCACAACAAGAAAAGGTCAAAAGCCTGTTTGGAGAACCGGAGAGGTTTCTTTCAAGCTCATCATTAAGATTATGAGAAGCTGCTCGTCGGGTTTTCAGACTCCTAAGGACCGTACAAGAAATTTTCCCGTTTCGAGAACATGGAAAGGATGCCTTCAGGTTTCACGAGGGCGCTCCTCATCCTCGCCGCTCTGCACATCTGCTCAGGTATGGGTGTCCTAAGGTGTTCACTTTGAACTTTCTCCTTCGTGATGGAGCTGGGCTGCAGCCTTTTGTCATCAGCCAGTTAAACCGAGGAGCAGCGCACATCCCCGGCTCATTTCTTCCGTTTTCTTGCAGTTCTTATGAGATCAGATCGCTCACTTGATGTACGAGGCGTGTACGCTGCAGACAGACGGAGATCATTCTCATCTGGACACACTTCGTTTTCTTTCTTTCTTTCATTAAAACGGTAGATAATTTATCTCACGCATGTATCTATCAAGAAGGAAAGATCCGATGTTATTTCGCTTTCGTGTGGCTCAGATCAGTGGGCTGTAAATAATGCTTTTTATTTCCGTCAGTGTAGTCATTAGTGTGTAGTCCCACACGCAGATCGGGATGACTTGGTGTCCATCACTGAGTGTTACATTGTATCTCAGTGTTTTGATAACATGTTACACGCTTTCAGGAAAACCCCGAAACGACTGCTACTTTGATGTTACTATTGACAAGTTTTGTTACTTACTCGATTTAAATAGGAATTTCCTAAAACCGCTCTTTGCAACAATCAAGATCGATGGAAGAGTATTTGAATTTAATACTGACCTGCTGTATAAACTCAACAATACCGAAATGTGTTTCTTTCTCTGCTGAAAACGAAAGGCGTAACGCTTTACACGACACTTCCAAAGCATTGCCAAAATGTGAACAATTATAAAAGTGTAAAAAAAAAAACAAAACATGTTGTTGGGATTCTTCTTATCGAGCTTAATACAAATTGCTTCTGATGCCGCCAGTAATTGACACCGATCTAAAAGGCCAGAGACTCTGAGAGATGGAGCGCTCTATCAGCTCGTAGAGGACGTGACGAGATGCTGGAGATCGGACTGAGCTCTGATTCTCCTCTCTCTGCCCCCCTGGGCTTCTACGACACCCCAGTTCAGCTTACACGGGCACATTTGGGAACGACCGCTACTTTTGATAGTGTGTGTGTGTGTGTGTTTTCTTTTTTCCACGGAAGTGGGCTCTACTTTAAATGATAGCTTTTTATTACTGTTTAATTGTTCAGCTGGTGTTTTTATCCAAAGGGGCTTGGCCACATGTGTTTTACTGGCGGATGTCTCGCTGGAGCAATTTTAGAATCATTCTACTCACACTCAAGTATTCATAGCAAAGACCCCCGGGAATCTTGCAATGCTTTATAGCTTCTGGAATTTTGGAATTTGACACGTTAAGGAAGATTCTATGATTTCTTTTCTGAGTAGGAGCAGACCCTTGTGTGTCTTTGTCTCGGCTCTGGATAGAGTATTTTGTACACTCCCACTCCTGCATGACCCTGTGAATGACCTGGATCCTTGTTGAGGTGACCCATAGTCTGTACAGTGGAGCTAGCTGGACCGTTCAGACATCTCTCACAATTTTAAAGATGTCTGATCTCACTGCTCTTCCTGTGACCTACACCCATGCAGTTAAACTAAGGCATGTGTGTCTCTTTGTGCATCTCCAGCTCAATCTGCCTGGATCAGTCTTAGGCATTAGATGAAGAGGTTAAGTTTGGTCCATGACCCTGACCAGGGTAAGCAGTTAGAAGATGGATGGATGGGTGGTTAAGTTTTGGATTAGGGCTTGGAATGGGGAAGGTGTAAACTGATCTCGTGTCATTCCTTTGAGGGGCTATCTGCTCAGGACTAATGGGTGTGGACAGAGACGGCCAACTGACTGATTGAGATATTCAGGCCTTGACAGGTGGAAGTCATGAGGTAATAGGAACAGATTGATGGTTGTTAGTAATAATAATTACGTCGATGTCTGAGGCAGCATGCACACTATTCTCATTTATTCAGCTACTTTTTTACTGAAAGAGTTCAGGTCAAGCTCCTTGCTGAAGGGGCCCTATTGGGACTCAAACCTATAACATTCTGATCTTGACAAACTTCCATGAGCTTCACCCTACCTGCCATGTATGTGTTAGTCTGGTACAGGCTGTCAGAACCTTAATCTGTTCTACTGAAGCGCTCACCCTAAAATGGAAACACTCGCATGAAATGAAGGTAGGTACTGTATGTGTTGACCACGTGTTCATAATAAAAAAAGATGGTGTTTCTCAGCAAGTGGCACGCATGGGCTAATATACTCAGACCCACACAATATGATATGGGGAGCACATTATTACTTCAGTACACATTCACTCTCACTCATATCATTATTCATAGAGCACTGCTTACACGCCTTCCTGTGTGTGCGTGTTTTGTGTATTAAATCTGAGATAGGGAGTGTGTTAAGTTGTCAGGTGTTGTTTACCTGGTGAAGGGACTGACGCCCTGGGGTGAGATGGGAAACTGGTGGTCATTAGGTGCTGTTTGAGTAGGCTTGGCGTGCACTCTTATTGCACGTGAAGGTAACGTGCCTTAAAGAAGTCAACAAGTGTTTTCAGGTGTCTCTGTTCGTGTGATCCATCCTGCATCCCCCGGGAGGGCATGTGAAATATTCCGACATTCCCGCCCTGTTGCCGCTCTCCGCCGTGCACCGATGGACATTGCCACGGTGCTTCAACCTGCTTCGCGTCCATGTGAGTCTCTGTGAGTGGGGACAAACCAGGTGGAAGTTATTAGCCAAAGAGGAATAGGACCTGAACTCATGATCGCGGAAGAACAGCTGTGGTGGTACCTCTGCAGCTCATGGTCTCCACGGCGATGCTGTGTGAAACTTCTGAGAAAGCAGCATCATGTAAAATCATGGGAATGAAGCTGAACCCAAGAGTTGCCGGCACAAAATGGGCAAGGGGGGAATATGGTTTCCTAACTCCAGGAAGTCTTAGGGGGCTCAAGTCACTGAGGGGCAGCTGGGAGGGTGGAGGAGAGGGGGTGGGGTGGGGTGAGGAGAACACGGGACGATATGTGTGGGGTGGTGGGTGTGTAGAGGAAGAAAGGAATGGACTTAAATTTCAAGGCTACTTTGAAGGCAAACAGTGCTTACAGCCATAGAGTCGGGGTGGAAGTCTGTGTGCTCTATATTAGGAGGAGTTTCCATTATATGTATCCAACTGAAGCATTTTCAACAGAGTTAATTTCCATACACAGTATTTACCCCCATACCACAGAAAGCCCCTGATTAACTACTCAGGGCCAGACTTGCCTACAAGATTCCATTCCTGAAGATTCCATGGAATGTATGCAGTGATGCCATGGTAACCAGGTGGGATGTGTGGAATGTTCAGATGGTCTGAAGTGACTCAGCAAGTTAATCCGGGTTTCAGGTGAAAGCCGTCCTTCGGGCGTGTGGCTCCTCATTCATTCCCTCGATTACTCATTCACGATCTGACTTAAGCCATAAGACGGCGATAACTCGCACAGAGAGTTGCGGCTTCTGGCTTTAAGCAATGCTGCTTTTGTACACAAGCGTTAACGATGGATGTCCGAATCCCTCACCAAAAGTCACGTGTTTCTTCTCTTTATGGCCATTTGCCGCCGTGGCAGGTGAACCGTCAGGCAGTGCCACAGGCAAGGAAATGGGCCGACACTCTAACAAGCGCCCGAGGGGCATTGGGTCAGGGGTCACCGGAGAGGCTGGGGTGGGATGACCACACTCGTGCCTACAGCATTTCCGACTGGGGGCGTCGCTTGTTTGAGCGTGCAGCTGGGCTTCCCCCGGCGCTCTGCTGTGCACTCCAGACCGGCCCGGGACCTGAGGAGCATAACGACCCGGTTCTGTCAGTCGGCAGGCAATTGAGCTTCAGGTTTCTTTTCCGAAGGCCTCCTGGCCGGAGCGACATGCCGTAGGCTAGTAGACGAGAGGCTGCTCCACAATACGGACCAAGTGGACTGTGGCCGCGGTGCAGACACCCCAGGCAGACGAAGGTCACCCTGGGCTCGTGGTGGTGCCACGTCCAGGGATGAGGAGCCAGATGGGTTAAGAGACTCCACACAGATTTCAAATCATTAAAAACCTCTGCTCAGTGATTTTGGTGATTTCAGCTTGCCTCCCCTGTGGGTGATCGCATCGGTGTAAGTATGGTACGAGTGGCACTTCCTGCTCACTGTGCCCTCCGTATGGTTTGTAGCTGTGCTGGTAGTTGAGTGGGAGGGAAGCAGAGCTGAGCCAGGGCTCCTCATTCATCACAGCCGGGCCGGGCCAGGTGTGAGCTGCCCCAAGCCGTCTTGACATATGGATTCATAACCACTGATAATAAATCGTGTGCACCCCCCCCCCCCAGGCTTCCTGAGTCACTCTGACAGGACACAGCAGCAGCGAGAGCCAATTAACGTGCAGTGGAACCTCATCTCCCCCTCTTCACACATCTCCCCTCTTCCCGTCCGTGTAAACACAGAGATGGACTGTGTACCAGACACTGGAATGTGATGGGGAAGAGATTTGCTATGGATTCTTTGCCATCGCCGCCGCCGCCACCGCCCCCCCCCAACAAGAGGTTGGGTAGGGAGTGTGGAGGTGAGGGGTGAAGGGTCACGGTGGGCCGCTCAGTCTTGTGTAAACCCTGTGGCGCCTCCCTGGTGGCCTGAAGGTGATGGATTCCACCTTCTTCAAGAGCCATTAGCTCCCAGGGCGTTGCTTGTGCACTGGCTTACACACGGTACCCGCTGTCCCTCATGAATAATGTAACAATATTCTGCATATGTTTACATTTATTTACTGAGTGCTTTTTTTCCGAAGTTAGTTACAAGTAAAGCAGAGGAGATGCATACGGCTGAGGGGTCTGTTGGCTACAGGTGTGCAAACACATGGCCATTTAGTCAGCCGGATTCGAACCTGGATCTTTAGTCTGTCACCTTAACTATTCAGCCACAACTGTTTAAATGCAGGCGCGATGCTGCTGCACGCAGCCACGTGTGTCCCTGCGGGCGGAGGAACACGCCCAGCGAGTAAATCATTACTGCATTAGAGAACATTTCGCTGCATAAAGGTAATGTTGGCTATACCATATGACCCATGCATGTCGAACATGTTCCCATTCTGTGCATGTATTGCACATTGTGATTTGATGCTGAGCTGAGCATATCTGGGGGGCTAATTAAAGGCCAGGATTTGGACAGGGGGGTGTGGCGTGGCATGGTGGAGGTCAGGGTGAGGGAGCAACGCCCACCCCCCGCTTCCTCTCTGTCACCAGTGACAGGCCAGATAAACACTTCAGAGCCGTTTGTTTAAGGGAGAGATAAATTGAGCCGCTCTGCTAATGAAGCCCCCAGCCATGCCCCCCCCCACCGGCCGCGCTCTGATGGAGCCACAAGTGCGTTTGAACCTTGCTGATGCAAATGCAGTTTGCCGATGGCCATGCTTTGGGTGTGTGGGGTCCAGCCGGGGTCTTGGCTCACCGAGGCAGTAGGCCTCTGGGGGTGATAAGGGTTAGTGGGGGCTTATGGGAAAGGCGGGTCCCCCCCCCACCATCTATGTTCTCATTAAACTGCATCTCCTATAGGGTAACAGTATGACTGATTTCTCAGCATACTTGGAGTGTGTGTGTGTGTGTGTGTGTGTGTGTGTGTGTGTGTGTGTGTGCGTGTGCGTGCAGTCTAACCTGCTACCATTGTTTTTGCAGCCCGGTTGCAGCACTTGATGTGGTGCTCGTGGTCACATATTTAGTAGCATGCCACCCAGTGGGAGGTGCCTCACCTCAGATTGACCACATGGACGTCTCTGTTCTCCCTGGCCGGATCACAGACACACTGCCCTCCGTCCAGGACTGGCCGCTGCAGCCAGTTTTGAGTACAGTGGTTACCATGGTGATGTGCCTAAACAGACTTGAAAAGAGAAGGAAAAAAGAAAGATGCGAACTGAGGAACGGTGCTAAGAGCGTTTCCATAGTTACAGGTGAGCATCACTCAGCTTGTGAATGGGCCATGTGCGGAGCTGTTTGTTTCATTATCTGAGGTGTCTGAGATTGGGCAGTCATTGATACCTGCTGGTCTATGATAAATGCAGCAGCTAAAACACACTGCTCCTCTTTGCCATACTGATTGCACCATGCAGTTGTACCCCACAATGGGGGGGGGGGCGATGGGGGCGGGGTAATGGAGTCAGAATGGATGTAGGGAGGGAAGACTGGAGAGACGAAGGATAGGCAGGAAGACCTGGAACAAAAAAAAAAAAAACACCCCAGAAAATCCCACAG
>JAACJT020000012.1:177406-205151 GCA_009936485.2 Gymnarchus niloticus
TTTTACAGACATAAAGTAATAGTTTTACAGCAACATAAATGTAACTTAACCATCATTTTCTTTGCCTGCCTAAGACTATTGCACAGTACTGTAGATACATTGATACTTAGACACATATTGAGAACCATCAAGAGTAGCTGATTTAAGACCTATCTCCCATCCCCTGTGACTCTTACTCTCTTCATTTGAGATGCGTGTTTTTCCTTCTCTCTCTTATACTCAAGATTGATTTGGTGGTAGTAGAGCGGCCCCCCCCCAAAAAACGATCATGATCTGGTATTAGCTCTGCGGTATACTGTATGGCAGGCAGAGGGCTTCACAGACCACTAAAACCTGGTCAGAACTTAGCCAATTACAGACCTGGCTGGTGGCACATAACATTTGTGGGCTAGGCCATTAATGCTCGCTGCCTTCCAGCAGACGAAGAGAGGGAACATATTGTGGCACCATGCAATTAGAAGACCAGCCAGCCATTCTGGCTCCGCATAGGAGAACCTTATGTGTTGGCAGTCGCACAGCAGGACCCGGCCTTTGAGGTCTAGTAGAGGGACAGGATCTTTTCAGAACAGCCCTGAACAGTCAAAGAACGTGAGTTTTGAACCGTGGGTACGAGACTTCTTTCTCAGGCTGGGCAAGATTAGCAGAATGTCTCCTAAGTGTTTGCAGTGGGGTTTGTGTGTGTACGTGCACTTCGGAAGGCGAGATTTCAAATTCTTTGAATTCTTTCTAGCCCTTACCTGGCTGAAGATTTTGCCGGAAGACGCATTCTCTGTGGCTTAACCTGAACGCGGTGGGGGCCGTCTGGCCTTAGAATATGTGTGTTGTTCCAAGAAGGAGCCAGGGAGACACTGACAGCTATTTCTGGACCTCACGTCGGCCGAAAGGGAGAGGGAGAGCAAGCCAACAGAGGAGTTAGTGCTCAGATGAATGAATGTGTGAGGGATTGAGTGGGCAGAGGACCCGGAGAAGCCAGCCTGTGTGGAGACAGGCTGCCGCCAGACTACCACGGCCTGGCGACGGAAACAGCAGGGAAAGGCGCTAGCGGCTGGCCAACACGGGATGCTCCGCAGTTGTGTCTCGTCTCAGCAGCAGTGTTAATTGAAACAAACTGCGACGCTGGGATTTGTCACCCGAGGCTGTGAGCTTCAGCAGCCAAGTCTTTGTTTTTGCACCAGCCCATCCAAAAATAAGCAGGATGTATGTGTGGAGTTACCTTCTCTCCGACCTTGTCGCATTCATCTTGTTGGCCTCGCTTGCCTTGTTCTGACAGTGCAACAGAAGTAAATTATCCCATTAAGGAATGTGGCCCATGGCCTGTAAACAGTGTATGTGTTTGTAAAATATTCATAACTCTCTGTCTGCATGTGTGTGTGCCTTGTGGTAGTCTAGTGAACAGCCTTTAATCCATCATATTAATATATAAATGTGATCCAAATTAGTCTAATTAAGGCCCCCGTTTTTATTAAAGCTCCCACCTCACTCGTTTTCCTCTCTTGCCAGAATCAGAATCTACTGGATGCATGAGTATTAATCAACTCAGTTCAATTTATTTTTATATAGCGCCTTTCACAGCATGGTTCTCCCAAGACATTTAACAGGAGTGGGAGGCACTGCATCGTTACTTTCCTAAGTGGAGGATAATGTAGGGAGCAACGAAAAAGGAAAAGCAAGAAGAGAACAGAGGAGAGGAATGAAAAACTCAGGGGGTTCAAGGCCAAGTGGCCGCCAATCCCGTTGGGTGTGATACCATTATACAGTACATTGAAAGATATGACCATTGTGTATTCAACGGGTAAATTATGGACAGTCCCATCATCTGTGAACTGGTTCTGAATGTGGACCCTTCTAAGATCTTCTGGTCTGTGGACCACATTGAGAATCCAGTACACTAATAGGCTACCGCATGGATGGTGCCCTGACCTGAATTTTGCCATCTAAGTGAGCGATTTGGAGTACAGGCATTAATCGATTTGATCACGTCAGTCCTACAGGTGACAGGAAACTAGTGGAGAGAGCAGAGAACTGGGGTTAGTATACGTTTGAACTTTCTACTTCTATTAAGAGTTGTAGCTGCTGCATTTTGAGTACACTGTAAGGTGTTTAATGTGTGTTGTGTACTTTCTGACAGTATAACCTTGCAGTAATCAAGCCTGCTATGCACAACAGCAGACATTAGATTCTCAGTATCTTGAACAGTGAGAAATCACCTAAGCTTAGCAATATTGTACGAAGCACGCCTTCAATACGGCATCTACACGTGATTTGGATGAGAGGCTGGTGTCCAAAATGACACCAAGATTGTCTTTAAGATGCATTTGTCACGGCAGTCTCTCGGTCCGTAGGATTTTGTCACCGTCAAGTCAAAGTGTGGTCGAGTAGAACATCAAGGTGCCACAAAATGTGCATTGAATGTCCTGTCAACTTTCAGGGAGTGGAGTTATCTCCACTGGGGACCTGTAAGGGTGTTTATAGAGATGTTAAGTGAACAACTTTTGAACTGTCTTTGAATTCATGCAGCAGCATGGAATAGAGAAGATGATATGAAATGAAATTGTAAGAACCCTAACACTGAGTGATGTGAGTTTCTCGTTCACAGCTCTTGGTAGCTCCTGTACAGGCTTTGTCAAGTGCAGCCATCATTGTAAAAGTGGCAGGTCATCTCTGCGTCTAAGGCTGAAACCCCTTTCTTTGTGCCGATTGTCCCCCACTCTCACATCTGAAGAATAACCTGGGTGCACATACACACGAGCCAGAGAAGAAAAGACTCCCCTAGAGGAGGATTCTGTTTAGCCGTGCTGTCCCAAACACAGTTGTGCGGTTTCCCAAGAAATTCCAGAGATGCTAGAGTGATGAGGACCATGCTTGGGGCGGCGATGGTGGTGGTGGGGGGTGGTGGTGTAGGGGTGCAGCACGGAGAGAGGGGAGAAGATAAAAGGTGTCCAAGAGATGAGAAGGGGATGTAGAGAGGCTGTGTGCGGGTGTTTTCATTCCAGGAATTCTACCCTTTGATTGTGTATTCACGGACATGCTAACACCAACTCAGATATGTTAAGCATGCTAAGGGCTAAGTGGCACTGGAAAATTAAGGACACAAGTCTTGGAAGTCACGGAATCAAATAATGGACTCTGGGGTTCCTCCAAACTCGACTTAGTTGGGTGAATGTGTCCCTGTGACAGCAGAGATCCCCAGAGGAGAGGGAGTACATTTTGTCCTCATTTCATGAGGCGCGGGGGCACATAGCCAGAGTATGACACCCACTTATAGTCTTCATTCCTTTGGCGGGAGAAATGACGCCTCCCTCGTACAGCTGGAGTTTTCTCTTGATTTCCTGATCCACAGATGTGGCACTGTCAGGATTCTGTGACAATGAACGTTTAACTGCTGGGGCACTGTGGTGAACAAACAGTACATAGACGAAGTCTAACTGGCCCAGAGGAGATCATGTGAACATTCTGTGCCATTCCAGCATGGGCACGGGAGTGAGGCCGGTGTGTCTCGCCACCAAAAATCTTTTTTTTTTCTCCCCAGAACAAATCTTCCTAGAATCCAGGATTTAACTGTCCAAGACTTCTTAGTGCCGCTTATGAGTGTGTCATATAAAGTTGGTTCATACTGAAGTGCTGCATGAACAAGGAGTGACACATGCGAGACATGGTCTTCCCGTTGGTCACCTCTTTCTTTCGTAGACTCTCTGATTTTGTAGATTCTCTTTCCAGGCTGGTCTGTTATTCCATAATCCTTATGGAGAATAGATCTTGCTGCAATAATGACCTCTCTTAAACAGGCTCTTAAAGGAAAGCTTTAAGATTTGAGTTGGCTCTGTTTCCAGGGATGTGATTAATGATCTTAATATGAGTCAGTACATCAACAATGAACTGTATCAATAATGAGCACAATTACTTGCTACTTTGTCCTCCTGTCTTTTCCCCTTGGGACTGTCACCTGTGAGATGGTTGAGAGTCTGTCTTACAGCCCCTAATAATCTGCATGCAGAATGAATAGAGAATTTGCACTTGTCACCTGATGCTTAAGGACCCTTCTATGAAGGAACCAGGTTTCTCAGCCCTCACAATAGGGGCAGGAAACAAAGACAGAGGAGGGCTCATCTTTTTCTTTCCTGTCGAATGTCCGGTGTCATTATATTCTGCAGTACGAGTTACACGTTCAAAAGCATCAGCCTTCCTACATGTCTTTCCTGACTCCTTTTTGTTCTGGACAGAAGCCTTTGTGGAGATGTTTCTGAGAGATGGATCACACTCTGCCTCAGTTAGGTTCAGCCCTTGCACAAGCTGGAGGTTTTTTGAGTAATATAAATGGAATGCCAATCAATACCACCCCCACCAAGCCTAAAATCACCCCCTCCCCCCTACTGCTTTCAGTACCTCTCAGACTCTGCAGTTTCCTTTGACCTGAAGATTAAACAGAATACAGAATCAGGGACAAGACAAGATGAGCTTTTTTCCTCATACAATATGCATGTTCTCCTACTTGAGCTTTGGATCTTTATGCCATAAACCAGACCTCCTGCAGAAGGTCACACCTCAGACTGGGATTTTACTCTTGGACATGCTTGTGTGGGTGTGTGTGTGTGTGTGTGTGTGTTTGAGGGAGTGAGGAAAGGGCAGTCAGCACATGTGCAAGTGGAGAAAATGCGTGTGCATGTGCTTGTAGAAGATAGTTTGTGTCCATAGCGGTGTGATCTCGTCTCTATGTATCTACCCCTCGCAACGTGAAAACAATAGTTATACAACATTCCTTTGGGGTGGTGGCTTCAGTCCAGTGACCTCTGCAGTAAGGGGTCTGTCCAGCTGTTCCTCATTCAGGAAATTGTTGCTGTAGACAAAGAGTTACTGGATAAGGACCAACAACTGAGAAGTCAGCCCGCAAGTGTGCACTCGAAGTGGCTGAGGGCTGCCTGTTGAGCAGTTGACTCCACTTTGTCGGCCTCTTGAATATCTCTAGATCCAGAAACTAGCATGAATTACCATTTGTCAAAAAATAAATATATTCCCAGCGTTTCAAATCGCCTGTGCACTCCCAGCTTCCAAAGCCATCGCAAGGCCAACATCAGCTGACAGTCGTTAGTAGGACGGCCTCCCCCACTGCAACCCCGGAGACCCTGCGGTCTGCAGGTCGCCACGACGACAGACCCAAAACTATCCACCATTGGTTGCCGGTTGGAAAGGCAGATTATGTGGAGAGTTTGTCCCATCCGTCCCGTCGGCCCAGCTGAAGCTGATTTTGTGGTAATCCAAGTGTTGCCGTGCCAGTTTTCCTGGTATGGATTTTACTGCCATGAATAAATTAGGAACGGGGAGACCTCTTTTGAAGGCAGGGGGCTTGACTTGAAGCTGGGATTCTCAAGTGTGCCACAGTAACCCGGCTCGAGTGAAAAGCGTCAGAAGTAAACGGTTTCACGTCATGTGATCGTCCCCTTTGGCTTTGCCAAAAAAATAACTATTTTGTTTCAAATGTAATTATTAATATTTATAATGAACCACCTCCTGTACCTTGACAGATGAATTTAGTGATTGATTCAGGATAATGTGCATTTTTTGGCGGAACTCGTGAAATCAAAAAACGGCAAATAGAGAAAAATGAAGCCTTTCCCAGTTCGGGATCCCCATCCAGTAGAGCAAGTATGGTAGGAGACTGTGGTGAGACTGGGCAGGGGGAAGGAGACGGTGGTGGGGGCTTTAATGTGGCTGAAGACTTCTCGGGGGTGCGTCCCCTCTCTTCAAGACGCTTGTGTCTGCCAGAGCCCCGTCCAGACGTTGGAAACCTTGCAGCTGACACTGTTACCGTAGATCTACAGTGGCTAGATCAGACACGTGCAGCTGAAGCAGTGCTGGAATGTGTGGGATCTGGAGAGACAGTGTCTGTGTCTATGACAGAAACCATTCCCCGCTGGCAAGTCCACACATTAGTATATGTTCCCTGACATTTTTTGATTGCCAGCGGTATTCATCAAGTTAAGTGATGCCTTTCGATTTCTGCATGGCTCTTGGGCCTGACGTCCCAGTTTCCTTCACATCACTGTCCTCTGCTCCTTGTTTTGGCATCGATGAGGTCTGCCTCTCTGCCTGTGCCTCTTTAATGACTCCTTTGGGACGCTTTCGGCATGGACTCCGCCCCCATCTCCATTTCACGTGGTTAAAATGACAAATTAATTGAAATGCCCCACGTGCTCACTTCCAGCTCACGCTGACCTGCTTAGGTGAGAGGTAGACCAGCGGCCGGCTGGTCAGAAGTCCTTGAAGAAAAGGTCTAAGAGGGGCTGCTCTAACATCACTGTTGTTGTTGGTTATTAGTGTTAATTATTTGATTGTAGCGTTTGAAGGTTGAGATGCAGAGATCCTGCAGCGCAGTCGGAGGACTGAAACGGACATTTTAAATGACCTTAACAAGGAGAATCGCAGACACGGGGCAGAACTGAACAGCGACTGGAGGAACCCACATGAGCAAAGGTGTTTTCAACACCGGGTCACGTACACACCCCCAGTCACGCTCACGCTCATCAAAGTCAAAGTACTGTGTTGCCCTTCTGCAAAGGGTTCTGGTGACCTTTCCGTTTTACCGCGGGGAATAAACAGGTTTTACATCCTGGCGGGATTTACAGTTTCTCATTCCAGCAGTGCGATGTGTTAACATTTCCTGGGCGCGTTGCCGCTGTGCTGTCATGTGCACACGCGTACACACACACACATACACACACTGTAGATGCGGAGGATATGTTGACACGGACATGTCTTAACATGCTGCTATGCGTCCCTCTTTGCACCTGACGCTGCTGTAGGCTTGTGATGCTAGTTAGGGTCTCTTAGGGCGTGGAGGACTTACGTTAGGAGATTTTTTTGGGGGTAACAGGAAGGATAACTAGGATGCATTGGAGATACTGGCATGGTGGTCAGACTCCACTCCATATTGAGTGCTGTTCCCTAACATAACCAGAGCTGAGTGTTGGATAATAATAATAAAAATAATAATAATTCGTATTATCACTAGTAATACCAAATAGTATAATAATGCTTCATCAAGTTTGACTGG
The DNA here is from genome assembly GCA_009936485.2 of Gymnarchus niloticus. Taxonomy (NCBI): domain Eukaryota; kingdom Metazoa; phylum Chordata; class Actinopteri; order Osteoglossiformes; family Gymnarchidae; genus Gymnarchus; species Gymnarchus niloticus. The sequence goes on from JAACJT020000012.1 coordinate 184,455, forward strand.
GAGGATTTCAGTGCTGGCCTGTGAAAAGCACCGATGTGGGAATGTTAGATGTGCCTCCACATTGAGGGTGGGGCTCTCTTCCTCTCAGGGGAGCATCAGAGAAGAACACCACCTTTGAGCTGAGATCCGCAGGGTGGCAGTAAAGGCGGGACTGGGGGAGGGGCCTCCGGAGGGGGTGTGCCTGGAATTTTGTGAAAAGAAACAGGAGTTTTGAGGTCGGGTTTCCTATGAGAAACAGACAGCGAGGATCATAAGTTACTGGGCCCAGTCTTGATGGAGCACTGACAGGAGAATTTTTCTCCCCCCGCCGGTCCCATGACAGTGAGGGGGCCGGCTAAACATGTCAGCCCTCTAACAAATGCGACACTGTATTTTCTCTGAGTGCCTCTCTGCTCCTGTGGTGCATGTGTTTTGATTCCTGCCAGTTCTGGTTAGCAAGTCAGTCCAGAGCTCTGGAGTTCACTGCAGTTCCGTGTGGGTGGGACTGGGCATGCTTCTGGGTTGGCTGCGAGAGCTTGAGTCGTGCTTGCGGGGGAAAGGTTACTTGGACAATGAGGACCCACCATCAGTGGGCTCACAGTGAGCCGAGAGGGAGGATCCTGCTCCATACAGGCACTTCCTCATGGCGCTGCTGTGGGATTGGTCTACAGTTGATGCCATAATTAACTACACCTGCTCCCATTCCTGCTGTGACCATAACTTGCTGTGTTCTGCTCTAGTCCACGGCAACTCGGAAGTTCTGAAGCCTGTCCTGAGACCCAGAGAAGTGCCCTTTTAGTTTTTGTCATGTGTTAGCAAGTCCCCGTCTCTGTGCATTTGAAACTGATAAATCGAAGGCTATAGAAAGCATTATATGCTCCTCATCTTATTTATATTTGGCCTGCATCTTAACTAAACCAAACAAAGGAACAGACAGGGTGGGGGCTGTTTTGTTTGTGCGTCTCAGGTCCTACCCGCCCCCCAGGTAGTCTAGCCCTGATTGGCTCTCTCAGGCAACATGTTTCCCCCAGTCTCCGGCTGGCAGAGGCACAGAATTTGCAGGTTATTCAGGATGTTCAGATATCTCTCCATGATGCACCGAGGTGCACGTGCACCAGCGTCAAGGCTACGGTGCGGTGTGTGTGTGTGTGTGTGTGTTTGTGTGTGTGTGTGTGTGTTTGTGTGTGTGTGTGTTTGCGTGTGTGTGTTTGTGTGTGTGTGTGTGTGTGTGTGTGTGTGTGTGTGTGTGTGTGTTGGGAGTGCTCAGCCCGGCAGTGCCTCTGAACCCGCTGGCCCCCAGGACGATCACACGCACACAGTTTTAGACAGGCTGGGTGAGGTCATGAGGTCGGGACAGGTCAGAAAACGCTTGGCTTTCAAACATGTTCACCTCCTTTGCCTCTCAGAGATGATAGTTTGGTCTTTGTTCCTTTTTCCACTGTTCTCCAGTTGGGGTCCCCCCCCCGGACTGAATGCCCCCAGCTAAGCCAGGCTATGTTTGTAGAAGGTGGAGACCAGCAGAAAGCAGCTGTCTGCTCGCACCATCATAAAACGCTGTGGTGCACGTGTTGCTCCACAGCGCCAGCTGTCATGTACCGGTGTTCCCTGCCGGCATTTACCTGACGCTTTATCCCCGGGGGGCACTCTCTTCCTTTCGGCGGCCAACCCCACAGGGAGCTCTGCCTGCCCTCAGCTGCACGGACAAAAACCTCCCATACTGAAACGTCCAGACGAGGGGAGTCTGGCTTCTCTCTGAATGCTGTAAATTTTCCTCATATTCGGTGCTGTCCAACCGGTTCTCCTTCTGGCTTTAAATCCACCCCCCTGAGGACGCGGGTCAGACTCTAAATCACATGGGTAATGTCTTCCCTGATAGCTGTGGCCCCAAGACCCTATAAAACAAATGGTGACCCAATGCATGCTGCTTAGCCCAGAGAGTATAAATCTGTGGATTACAGTACCTCAGCTGAGCCGCTTCATTTATTGGCTTTTTTACACCCCCGACCCTCAGTTTCAGGACTCAGGGCAGTCTTATTAACTGCTCTTATTAAGAATTAATACCTGATTTCAGCCCTGGCTAGCGAGAGGCAATCTTTCCCCCAATGTTCTCTCTCACTTGTTCTCTCTGTCCCAATGTTCTGTTTCTCTCTCTCTCTCTCTCTGTCTTTCTCTCCCCCAGTGTTCCCTTTCTCTCTTTTCTCTCTTTTCCCCACTGTTCTCTTTCTCTCTCTCTCTCTGTCTCTCTCTCCCAATGTTCTCTCTCTTTTCTCTCTCTTCTACACTGTTCTTTCTCTCTTTCTCTCTGTTGCTCTCTCCCCCAGTGTTCTCTCTCTCTCTCTCCCAATGTTCTCTATCTTTTTTCTCTCTCTTCCCCAATGTCCTCTCTCTTCTCTTTTGATCTGTCTCTCTCTCTCGCTCCCCAGTGTGCTCTCCCTCTCCCCCAATGTTCTCTCTCTCTCTGTCTCTCTGTCATTCCCATCCCTTTTCTCCACTTCTTTTCTGCTCATCTCTGCCTATTTTTACTTCCCTCTATCACCTCTTTTACCTCACCCTTGCCCTGCCAGCTTCTCTTCTCCCCCACCTTTCTCCCTCCATCCCCTGTCCCTCTGCTTGTCTCTCCAATCCTCCCTCCTTGCTCCTCTGTTCCCCAAGAGGTGCAGAGAGAGAGAGGGAGAAGCCCAGACAGCTTCCTGAGCCAAAGGAGAGTGTTCATTAAAAAAGAAACTTTTGGCTGGAGAAGTACACACAGGGGTTGTAATGGCGGTGGAAGAGTGTGACTGTGAACACGGTGTGGTACTAAGGGAAAAAGTCGGAACTGACAGTGGAAGTGTGAGGACACAGTAAGGGCATACTACGCCTCTGGGCTCTTGGGGGGGCACTTTTACTTAGGTAGAACGGAGGCTATGATAAAAGGCCTCGCTCACAGCCGTGTCAGCTTTCTTCTTTTTACAGTGATTGCCCCCCTCCTGCCCTGTTTTTTAGGTGGCTCCACACATAGGGGGCGAGCTTTAATCTCCATCTTTACCAGCACTGAAGTGCAAACGTCTCATTTCCCATTTAGCTGCACCGCATCCCTCGGTCTTCCCAGCGTCCGAGTTCCGGGTTCGAGCAGCCCGTTCGGGAAACGCTGGAGATGCCAAAATGTTCATCAGTGCACATCACATGTGTCACTGAGAGCACGCGCATGCCCAGCTCTTTCAGCGAGAGAATGGCGGGACGAGCTGGAGCCCATTCCTGGACAGGTGCTTTACGGGAAATGTGTCTCCATCCTGTTTGCAGTGCTTCCAAAGCCTGGGGCTCTGAGCTGATGGAGACCCTTCTGGAATGGTTTTCTGTAACTTACAGGCTTCCTGTGCAAGATGAGCATTCCCCCTGGGTTTGGGGGGGGGGGGTTGGCAGACAGGTGGTCTCTCTGTTGTGATGGTAAGTGGCCTGCGGGAAATGTTTACAGGGGAAAAGGAATAGAAAAGTTTTAAAGGGCACTCACTACAGATGCCATGTTGTTGGGAGGGGGTGGGGAAGTAGGGGGGTCACACGACCTAGGGGGGATTAACCACTGCGGCCAAGCTAACTGCTTTTCCAGTTTAGTTTGGCTCGGCAGCACCTCATTGGGAGCCGAGTGTGACACATAGCGTGGCACAGAGAGGCATCGGCGACTGCATTACCGCAGAGGGGGAGGTAGGAGACCCTTTGATTACTGACTGGTGGTAATGAGACCCCCCGCTGGGTATCCTGTGAAGGGGGGCTGCTGTGCATGAAGAAGAGGGAGAATGGGTGATGTGTGTTCTAGAACACAAACCAGGAGTGGTCCACGAGCTCCCCCCGAATTTCCTGAGCAATCCTGGGCAGCCAGGATATCTGAAGGTGCCCCCCGGATTTAGGAGGGTTCGCACAATGCTAGCTGGGTGGAGAGTGGAGTCACACAGAAATGGGGCATACAGATGCAACTCAACATGACTCAGAAATGGAATGGGGACAGCCTGGGTCAGCGACCTTTGACCCTCTGTGCCCCTCCTGGGAAACCGAGACAGGCTGGGGTGGCTTCGGGTGGCGGAGAGCATAGCACTGTAAACCTGGAGCATACGGTCACACCCTAGGACAGCGGTCAGTGCTGCATCACACACACACACTCACGGGTGTAGGTATCTCCCCACCCATAGGTGGCTGTCTTCACACCTGCCCCACACATCTGCTCCCCACCATGACTGCAGGACCTGCCCTCTGTTTTTGATCAAGGGTAACGGGGAGGCGGCTTCACAAATACATCAGGTCATCGCAATTTGTTCCTCTGGGTGGATGGGGCCTGCCAGTAGCCGGCTCCCTGTGAGCAGCTGAAGTCTGTGTGGCATGGGGGGGTCAGAGAGGCACATCTGGGACAGATTAGCCCGCAGTTTTCTCATTGCTGGTGTCTTCTGTCAGGCTCAGTCCCATCACCGCTTCATGCCTTGAGCTCAGCCTAGGTGTTATTTACTACTGGGTCGCCATGGTAACTGCTCCGAGCACACTGGCAGTCTGGCAGAGTCCTTTTGTCTGGTTACTCTTCCTATCTGTGGCCATCCCTCCTACCTCTCCTTCCCCCCTCTCTCCTTCTCTCCTGTTCTCTTCCCCCCCCCATATCTTTTTCCATCTTTCTCAGAGCAAAGGGGAAATTCTCCTTTCCTCCTCTTCTCAAAATTTGTGGCATAAAATGGCATTAACATCTTAAAATGATCAGTCTTTGTCCTGCACCGTGACACTCCTCTTCCTCCTCATCGTTGAAGGTCACGGTCGCACGAGTCGACACCCCTGCAAGGCTCGGGGCCCCTATGCCGGCGGGAGATGCCAAGGCCTCATTTTCGCCAGTGGCTGACGGCTGGGGTGCTCTGCGGTGCACCATGCTGGCTGTAATCTGACATTTCACCATCTGTTTGCAATTTCCCTGCGAAGGCAGCAAAGAAAAGAATTGTGCTGTGCTGGCTGGGACAGAGTTCTGCCCTTAGCGGAGCACCTGTACATGGGGCCGGGACGTGCTCTCCAAACATGGCAAACGCAGAACAGCCTTGGCAACCGCAGTGTTACACTCAAGAGAGTGTTTGCATCTCCTCTTAGTGGGTGAAAGCCAACAGCCAGCACAGCAGAATATGAGCTGAAACACTGCTGAAATTCTAAAATACTGCTGTGGTTCTAGAATGCCGCTGGAAATCTGGAACACTGCTGACCTTTCGGACCGCTGCTGAGGTTTTCTACCACTGCTGAGGTTCTACAACACTGCTATCGTTTTGGACCACTGCTGACCTTTCGGACCGCTGCTGAGGTTTTCTACCACTGCTGACGTTTCAGACCACTGCTGAGGTTCTGTGACACTGCTGACGTTTCAGGCTACTGCTGAGGTTCTATAACACTGCTGATGTTTCAGACCACTGCTGAGGTTCTATGACACTGCTGACGTTTCAGACCACTGCTGAGGTTCTATGACACTGCTGACGTTTCAGACCACTGCTGAGGTTCTATGACACTGCTGACGTTTCAGACCACTGCTGAGGTTCTTTGACACTGCTGATGTTTCGGACTACTGCTGAGGTTCTAGAACACTGCTGTTTGCTGTGTTTGTAATATCCCTGATGATCTGTTAGCAGCACATATGCCATTGCACAGCATGTTCACGTTCAGGTTAAAATGATTCACACAGCTGTTCATCTGCCTTAAGCACACACAGAAACTGCGTGTGTTTAAAAAGGGGACTGTGGCTCCTGTCCAAACAGCAAGGCCTGCCATCCCTACACTGTCCCTGAACCCTGCTGTAAACTGTAGGGTACAGTGTGAGTCTACACCAAGTGGGAAGAGGTATGGAGTAATGACGGTGTCACCTGAAGATGAAACGAAGGATGAGGGAATGATTGAGGATACAATCGAAGGAGAGAAAGTATAAGGAAACCAGGTAACTGTGAGGGAATAAGTGGAGGGACTTCCCACATGGATGTTATTCATGGGCACAGCCGCTGAGAAACAGTTCAACAACAGCTTCTGGTCTCCGTTGACATCTTGGCATCTCACCATTGTCACGGCAACCAGCCATCTCGCCATTTGGACATTGAATAGTGTTAAGCCGGTGAGAGTAACGAGCATTTAACCATATAAGTTGTGTGTTCACGGGGAGCAGGCTTTGTCAGCTCACACCAACATGGGTGCGCTAAATCATAACAGAGCCGAGCTGGCGCTGGCAGACATTGGGAAGCAGATATGCTAAAAAGCAGGGGATTCAAGCTTACAATTTTAGGCCGCCTGGTTTAAAGCCCCCTAAGGTTTAGGACACCTGGTTTAAAGTCGCCTGAGATTTAGGCCGCTTGGTTTAAGGATGCCTGAGATTTAGGCCACCTGGTTTAAAGTCGCCTGAGATTTAGGCCGCCTGGTTTAAAGTCGCCTGAGATTTAGGCCGCCTGGTTTAAAGTCGCCTGAGATTTAGGCCGCTTGGTTTAAGGATGCCTGAGATTTAGGCCGCCTGGTTTAAAGCTGCCTGAGATTTAGGCCGCCTGGTTTAAGGATGCCTGAGATTTAGGCCGCCTAGTTTAACTCACTCTGCCCTGTCCAAAGTGCATTTCAGCCTCCTGGCTTTCTTTCAAAATGAAGTTCATGCTGGCGTACTCAGGTGTACATGTACAATGTAGCCAAATGCCACCGATCCAGTTCAAGCCATAATTCCTCTGTTGCATTTGTTCAGACCTGTAAGTTTACTCACCCTCATTCCCTTCCAGGAGTCGTGTGTGTATGTGTGTGTGTATGTGTGTGTGTGGGAGAGAGAGACACACACACTCTTGGGGTGTATTGACTCACCTTGCTAATAGTCATGTTATCTCTCCTGCTCCTATACTTCACTGAGATAGCTTTGCTGCTCTTACGAAACCGTCTTTTTGAAATGTTTGAGTGATAAACATGGTGGGAAACATTAACCAACGCTGTGGAGGCAACTCTTTATTTTTGCCGCTTACCTAAGACTTCAGACAGTTTGCTGAATGCCTAATCCACTCAACGACCTCTGCTGTGATTCCTGAAATTGAAGGGGCTTCAGGGTCAGTGCTCTCACTGCTAAGAGATACTATGAGATATTATTGCTGTCTTTGATCTGTTTTTTTTTTTTTTGGTTGTGGTACCATCTAGTACTTTAGTTTCTTTGGTTCTCATGCTGATATTTCTGGTCCTGGTTCTCATGCTGATACCAATTATGACCCAAATATGGTATCAAAGTTAAGATTTTTTTGGTTCCTCTAGTGTTCATCCTGGTTGTGATCAGAACCAGTCTATTCTGGTTCTGGTAGCTTGTGAGAGCTGTGGTCCTGGGTCCGATCTGTAGGCATCCTTTTGTGAGGCCCAGCCCATAGAGCCAGAGCAATGACCCTGCGCCTCTCTTCGTTCCACAGTCCTGCGCGATGACTTCCGACAGAACCCCTCAGACGTGATGGTGGCAGCTGGCGAGCCGGCCGTCCTGGAGTGCCAGCCCCCCCGGGGGCACCCTGAGCCCACCATCTCCTGGAAGAAGGATGGCAGTAACATCGACGACCGCGACGAACGGATAACGGTAAAGAACAATTTAAAGGAAATATCGCTTTTAGGGAGTGAGTGGCTTGACAATAAACGAGCAAACGGTATGAAATGGATGCTCTGATCATGTATATGGAGCAGGTGCATTATGGGAAAAATCTTGTCTCGAGAAGGTGGACGAACAAAAGGAGGAACATTAAAGGAGGAAGAGCCTGTGGTGATGGAGATGGGGCAGTAGACCACATACAGAACACACTCACCTAAATATAAGTGTTCTGTTGACCATTGAACAAAGCAGCCAGCCCAGTTGACAGACAATAGAATATCGTTAGAGAGAGGAGAGAAATGACAGCAGCTGTCAAAGGGGAAAGTACAGCAGGAGAGGCAGAAATAGCTGAAACCAATCACGTGTGCACCTGTACTCTGATTGGACTCCGCTTGTACAAACAGTTACATTCCGTAGATTTACGGACCGCTGGAGTGGAGCTGCCAGTTAGTCGCATTTAATTAGCATTCCGCCCGGCGAGGAGCTGTCCAGACCGTCAGCCCTGACCGACCCTCTAACGAGGTGTCCCACTCACATTTATGACCTTATTAATGTTACGATCTTATGTATACAAGGAGGAGAACATGTTCCAGCCTGTCATCTTCAGTCAAGCTGCCCTTGTCCTCCCTTCAGATTCATGACACTGGGGAGTCTTAGTTAGCTGGAAGCTTTTGTGGACCATCCATCTTGGTTTTGATGGAATACGGGTAGGTGATATGCTAGATGGAGACTCCAGGGATGCTGTTGGAGGTGGATGGTGCTCGATGGATGGGATGGGGGGGGTCAGTCTTCATTCATGATTGAGGTCTGTTGCTTGGCAGACGTTCAGAGTAATTACAAGTAGGGAACACATACTGTCTGCTCAAGACATAATGAAGTAATACCTGGCAGAGGGGCAAAGCTTGCAAATGCACCGGGGCGGCAGGGGCAGCGTTCGGGCCGGAGGGTCCCCTGCAAAGCAGGGAGGATTAGCCACCACCCCCTGCCCAACCTCTGAGTTACTCCACCCCCCCCCCCCCCCCATCATCCCTTGGCCTTTGCCCCAGCGCCAAAACAAACAGTAATGCGAGGACACTTCAAAACCTTTCATCTCCACAGGGCTATGTGCAAGAAGGGGGGCAAAATAGAGCTCTCTTTGAAACGCTGCTTTCCCCTCTCTGCTCTGCACGGTAATGAATTCCACCGTTGTTATAAAAATGACAGGAGCACCTCGGAATATGTAATGTAGACCGGCATCATAGCAGAGGTTTCCCAGAATGCACTGGGTCTCCTGTCCCGGGGGCTTGACGATCCATGGGGAGGGGTTGTAAATCTGCCAGGTGTTTGATTGGCTGTGCCCAAGACGGGAGGATCTCACAGTGGTCCCCAGCACAGATTGAACCCTGCGGTGAGGGGCCAGTGATCTCACCTCCTGAGACACGCTTCCCTGCCTTATCCCTCTCTAAGGCATCTGCCCCCAGGCTCCCTGCCTCTCATTCTCCTTCTCTTTCTGACTCCCTCTCTCTAATTCTCTCTCCCTTTCTCATCCTCACTCCCCCCTTACAGTTTCACTCTCTCTTGTTCTCTGTCTCTCTTGCCGTTACTCTTCCTTTCTCTTTGCCTTTTTCAGTCTTTCAGTCAACTCATCTTGAGACTGTTTCGATTCTTTATTGCAAGTGAAAGTACATACGTTTATATTCAGGTGAGCAACAAAAAACACTTTACATTCTGATGTCACCCTCATCGTCATCATCTTTAATGTTTCTGTGAGATACCTTAGTGAGGATTAGTGCTGCCCCTCCTACACACACACACAGACACACACACACGCATATTCCTGGCCTTGTCTCTTATTCTTTCTGGACTGGGGACTGCGGTGTCCTTTATTTCTTCCCAGAAACCATCCCGCTGGCATCTTCCTGCTCATCTGGCCCAGTTGCCCAGTTAGTCTGTAGTACAGCGCCCCTAGTGTTGCCTGGGGGTATTGCTGAAGAGCCATCTCTCAAGACTTGGGGCCATGGAGACTCCATCCAGACATCAAGAGCAGCTAAGACTAGACCTAGGAAGAATTTCAGAGACCAGAGCTAATTGGGCAAACTGTGATATAACTAATTTAGATCTCCTCCAGTTTACCATACTATACCAATTTTTCCGAGTCTCTTTTGTGGTGAAATGGTAAAAACTTTATATAAAGGCTCCTCTTAGCCAGTAGGCTGCAGAGTCCAGTGCTGTCATTTAGCCACGATGCTCTGTGACTGACACGTAAGGGGACACGTCCTCATATCGTGGCTCGTTTTTGACTTTCAGATCCGAAGCGGAAAGCTCATGATCACCAACGCCCGCAAGAGTGACGCAGGGAAGTATGTGTGCGTGGGAACCAACATGGTGGGCGAGAGGGAGAGCGACGTGGCCGAGCTCACCGTGCTGGGTAATTGTCGCCGGTGGCCATTTTGTCAACACCATGTGTAGCTGCTGCCACTCTGTTCCTCCAACCATGTCTGTCTGTCTGTCTGCCTGTAGGTCAGTCTGCCCATATATCTACATCTCTGCCTCTGTTAGCCTGTCTGCCTCTCTCTCTCTGTTTACATGCACCTTTGTGCCTGATTGTTTATCGTGGTCTCAGTTGTTGCTTTATTGTTTCTAGTAGAGGACAAGCTGTTGGACCATTACCACCTCTTTTCAGTCTCATATCATGAAAAAATATTTCAACTCCCGAGAAACCAGCAGCCTGGTGGCTGAACAAACAGGTCCCCCACCAGCTCATGCCACCTCTAAATACATTACCCCACCTCTTGTTACCTCCTGCTAGTACTTTTAACGTGTAAGATTCTTCTGTATTTATCGTAACTCATTGTAAGTTACCCATTATTGTATCCATTCCACCACTTGTGTAATAGTTAATTGTTATTTGTACTAATTAATTGTATTTTAAGTGCCATTGCATCGTATTCACTGATGTCACACTATTTTCTCAGTGTACTATTGTACCCCACAGCACTATGTTATATTTGGAGTGACTGTAATGCAAATCTCATTGTATTCTTTGAATATGCATGACAAGGAAACTTGAAACTCGAAACTGCCATCATCTGTGTGATCTCAGTGATAGATGTAAAGAAACAAACTCTTTATCATCCCATTGACATCCTGTCAGCCCTGACTTCCTGTCACATGATCCACCAGGCTAGACACCAGAGCTAAGAAATTTATAATGCACGATGGAAACATTTAGGGCTAATAAAATAACAACAGTGCTGGAAGAAGCTAGTCAGTGCAACGTCTCCTGGACCCTTGAGGATTTGCCAACTGACTTTGAGAAGATGTGAAGTTTTCCAAAGGGTTTGTTTGGCCACAGTTTTGGTTTAATTGCGGAGTGAGACTGGGCTGCTGCAGCATGTGGAATTTCTCAATCCTGGGGAATTATTAAAAAACAAGACATGAGTGGGGTGATGGAGCAGGAAAACACTGGCGGGGGACTCAAAAGATGGAGTGGGGGTAAGATACTTAGATCTATATCTCCTGACTCTGCAAAGATTATTTTTAAAGAGTTTTCTCTGACTTAAGCAAGGAGACCTTGGTCATTGGCTGGATTCTTCCTCCTCTCTGGTAGACAGAAGCAGACTGTGGATATAGTGGGGTGTGATGCCAGTTGGCGTGGGTGTCCGTTTGGGCGCTTTCAGTGAGGGGGGTTTGGGTTTTAGGGTTTGGTTTAAAGGGTCTTTATTCAGGGTGTTTGGGTGTATATGGGAGTTGGTTTATGCTTTGGCCAAGCCCCGTGCCACACGCTGACGATGCCCCTGTGACCTCGCCCACCCCAGAGCGGCCCAGCTTCCCCCGGAGGCCCAGCAGCCGGGTGGTCCTGGTGGATGACAGCGTGGAGTTCCGCTGCGAGGCCCGCGGTGACCCGGTCCCCACGGTGCGCTGGCGTAAGGAGGATGGGGAGCTGCCCCGTGGACGGTAAGGAGAAGAGTGAGAAATGAAGCTCAGAGGACACAACAGTGGCGTAGCTGTTAAACGGAGCCTGTCCGTGTGTACGGCTGTAGGTACGAGATCCTGGAAGACCACACCCTCAAGGTGCACAGTGTGACATCAGTGGACGTGGGCTCCTATACCTGTGTGGCAGAGAACATGGTGGGGAAGGCTGAGGCGTCCGCCACTCTGACTGTGCACGGTGAGAACCCAAACTTGAACACTGAACCAAATGCAGCCCCGTCCCGCACAAATAGACACCCCTCTGCTGTGCTGTGATAAACAGTCTTCGTACCGACTCACTCCTGGAGCTTTCTCACACCCGCGCCATTTGAGCCTCTGTGCAGATCAGCCATATGTTAGGGTTCCAACACAGACGGTGCCTGCTTTTCTCCGGTTAATCCCCCCCCCCCCTCCCCAGGGGGACGGACTGGAGCGTCGGCTCACAGCCATCGGCTCACAGCTGGCGTCTGGGCTGCTGAAAAGAAATCCCCCCACATGTACTCCTGCACTCAACATGAGGTCAGCCTGTAACTAGTGGACCCATGTGTGCGGGACACAGGAAGTGGACCAGTGTGTTGCAAGAAACAGGAAGTGGATCCCAGTATAGGAAGCAGGAATTTGACCCTCGCCATTTTTCTTTGGTAAAATGGGGCACCAGTCACCCTCCCCTACAGAAGGCCACCCCCATAAGCCAGATCCACTGAGAAACAGAGCCTAATTAAAGGCCCAGGATGGGAAATGACATGGTCCTAATTACAGAACCTTGGACGGGGGGGATGGTTGTGGTGGTAATTTTGGGTCTGTATCCAGACAAGGAATAACGATCCAGGGGACGTGAGTCGTCCACATATTCCTCTCTCTTTTCCATTTTTTCCTTTCATTTTCCATGCTGTTTTTCTCATGCCAGCCCGTAGGCGGTGGGGGGGAGCTTAAATAGAAGAAGGTTAGATTACCCCCAGAGGAAATCGGACATGATGAAGTGCTCACTTATCTGATGTGGAGTGAGTGATACAGGTGCAGTACCTTCAGACAGCTGGAGTCACCAAGCAGGGGCTGGTGGAGGAGGAACTGACACCTATACACACACGCATGCACACAGGACACACAGAGAAATTTACATGCAGGACACATTCACAAACACACACACAGACACGCAAACATGACCAACAGACACATGTATGCATATATGCATAAACCCACACGGACACACACGCACAGATTTTTATCCTTCATAACCAGGTGAGTCTAAAACAGAATGTTTTAACACTCAGCTGTATTACTGCTGATGCAATAGAAACTTAGACCTTCCCAGTTGCCCAGTACTTCTTTTAGGACTGGGGCCTGGTCTGCTGGTCCCCTTGTCACTGTTTGCCGAAGAAAGACGGGCCACTTCCCCTTCGTTGCCATAGCCTTGGCAAACCACACTTAGTACGTGGCACTGGGCTGCCCGCTAGCGTGGCACAGTGCGAACAGGCATGAAAAGGAGCTTCAGGAGCCGGGGGGCGGGGGTCGGGTGGTGGGTAGTTAGCAGGAGGTGCGTGACAGAGAAAGAGAAGTTTCACGGAACTTGGCCGCCATGCCGCCTGCCGTGCTTTGGGTTTGCGGGCTGCTCCCCAACGGAGTGGTGGAGTCGGGGCTCTGGTCAGAGTAAGCATGGCATGGAAACCAGCGGTCCGGGGAGGGGGGAGGGAAAGGTGCCAGGGTGTCCTATTTCCAGGAAGCCTGCTGCCTTGGTTATGAGCGGGGTTGGAGCCCCAGGGCTAAGCTGATAGCAAGCTCTGGCTGAGTGTCAGGCACCATAAAGTCATTCTGAAAGACCCCCGACTGTGCAGGGCATGCTGTGGGTATGACACCAGGTGGTGTTTGGAAGGAATGACCTCCATCCCATGAAATGTAATGAGCCTTCCTCTTGGGGTCAGAGGTCAGATTGGCCAGTTATGGCACCCTGGTTAACACCCTTAATCCAGAGAGGATCAGCGGAATGTACTTACATCATCAAGAAGTTAGGTGTGTGTGTCTGGGACTTTATTACCTAGCTAAAGTTTATGGGCCATGATGGGCTCAGGCCTTGGGTTACATTCAGAGGACAAGCAGTGGATGGGTGGGGGTCACAAAGGTCTGGGAAATGAGATACATGAAAGACTTTGCGGGGACAGATGTACAGACCATGAGTGAGGTCAGGGATCTTCATCCTACCAGCCACGAATACCCTGCCGGACAGGCGCTGAAGGGGTTCAAGCTGCTTGGATTCACTGACTGATCCGAGTTTCTCCCTGTTGAGGTCAAAGTGCTAAACTGTCATCATTAGAAGGGTTCCTTTTTATTGGCCAGTGTCTTAATGTAGTCTTAGAGATTAACCCACCCTGACCTCACCTCCGTTCCTGCCTTCCTGAACTTGCCTTTGACTCCACCCCCAGTCCCAGAATTCTAAACCTGCCTCCAGCCACACCTCGATGACCCCGCCTCCATCCCACCTCCCTCCGCATTCATTTGCATAATTAATGTGTCAATCTTGTCTTGTCTTTTACTTCTAGCCATGTCGGGTAAGTCGGCCATCAGCCACCTGTCCATCGCCACACTGACAGCTGCGAGAAGTTGTCACGTCTTCATACATCTTCACCCCCCATCACCCCCCACAATCCAACAGTCAGCATTCATGTTTCAGTTGTCAGCGGCAAACAAAGCCAATGGGTAAAAAAAGAAAAATGTCTTTTTGAAAGAGAAAGGTAATGAGTGTTTTTATCATATTCCTGTATCAATTTTTCTGTTTCACATCCATATGTGGTCACATCCCGCTGTTAAGAGTGTTTTTCTTATCGTTCAGAAACTCTTTCTTGCCGTCGTACCCCCAGAATAAGGAAAGTTGTTGTTGGCACTTTTATTGAAGTGGTGCAAATTTCATAAGAGGGTGGTCCTGTTGCTATTGGCTTGGTTTGGGTGGGTCAGCTAACCGGCAATTTAACTGCAGCTCTTACAAGCTGGCCCATTTGCCACATCCTGTTGTTTGACCTTGCGTCGGCCTCTCCCCTTTTGGCTGACCTGGGCCTGCTTCTCTCCAGTCCCTCCCGTATTTGGGGTGAGGCCGCGGAACCAAGTGATCCCGGTGGGCCGCAGGGTGACCTTCCAGTGTGAGGCATCAGGGAACCCCCAACCCGCCATCTTCTGGCAGCGAGAGGGCAGCCAGGTGAGTGCGGTGGGGGGGGGGCATGGGTGTCATGATGTGACAGTCTGTTGTTGCCTTGTTTTTAACATATTTAAAGTTATAATTCAGTAGCTGGCATTAGATAGCTTGTCATTACCCTGATATCTGTTGTTCCTACATTACCTACATTCATTACCCACTGCACCCTATCGCCATGTGCTCTTTCGCAGAATCTGTTCTTCACGTACCAGCCTCCGCAGCCCTCCAGCCGCGTCTCTGTGTCGCAGACCGGCGACCTGACCATCGCGGATGTGCAGCACTCTGACAGCGGCTACTACAGCTGCCAGGCACTCAACGTTGCTGGCAGTGTTATCACCAAGGCCTTGCTGGAGGTCACTGACGGTGAGGGACCCAAACTCCACTACATATGGCTGGTCGCTGACATCTGAGTGACACTGCCAGGAGGTGGCGTAGTGGTTAAAGACGTGGCCTTAAACCCGAAGGGCTGTTGGTCCTGGGAGGTGTTGTGCAGTTGTTCCTTTCAGCTGTGACATCCATGTGAATAATTGGTGGAAAACTGTCATTTTTTCTGCATTAATGTATCACTTAAGCAACTAAATGTAAATGCAGATTTCCTTTGCGCACGTATGACTTCACACACTAATCCTTTCTGAATGCACAGTAGCATGAAACGGGATTAGTTATAAGTTCCCCATCCTCATTCTTCCCCCCCATTACCTCTCAGTTTCTGCACCTCAGTGGCAGAGGTGAGGTCTTCTCTACGAGGTGCATATGTGTGTGTGTGTGTGTGTGTGTGTGTGTGTGTGTGTGTGTGTGTGTGTGTGGCTTTCTACTCTGTGGGCCCTCAGAAGTTGCAAGGGTGGGGAGACCAGCAATAACAGTTATTAAAAAAAAAGTTCATACGCCGAATTCGCCTCCCGGGCCTGTGAAGTAATTACAGCACCTGAAACCAGAGTGGTCCAAACAAAAAGGAGCTGAAGCTACAATCATGTTCTCACTTTAAACAGGAGAGCCTCTCTCTGGTTTTTGCGGTGGGGTCGACCGCGTGTAACAGAGCCCTAATGGAGTTCTAATGGAGCCATAATGGATGAGCTGCCCCTCTGGTGTACCTCTAAATACGCTCCATGTAAATAAAATGTAAAGGCTGTTTCAGTCGATGCTTATCCAGAGGATTAGCTTCTGGTCCTAAGGCTTCCCCGGCCTGTGTCACGCTAGCACATTTTCCTGCGTGATAACCCCCCCCCAGCCTGTGGGCATGTTCAAGGTGTTTTTATTATTATGATTATTTGATTTCATCCTGAAGTGCCAGTGGTTCTCCGACTCGGGGAAATGAAACCTTGAGTGTCAGAGACTTTATTTTAATCACTGGCAGCCAGTACGGGGTGGGGGCTGATCTTCCCGCTGAATGATTGGGAAATTGCTTCCAGTCATGAGAAGTCTCATTCTCCATTTCTCCCAGTACCAGTGCAGCCAGGCTCACGCACACACACACACACACACACACACGCACGCAGGCCTTCTGTGTAAATTTCCTCTTTCCTCCTTCTCCTTCTATTCCTCCTCTTTTTTCTCTCACCATTTCGTTGAAATCCAGTTTTCAAATAGTAATGAAAAACAGACAATGTGTAACCAGTGACAAAAGCATAGGGTCAGTAATGAGCTTAAGGATTCATTGAGACAAACCACAGTACGAACTTAATGACTGACGTGTGGTCTGCTCTCCTGTGCACAGCCGTGTCCGACCGGCCGCCCCCGGTGATCCGGCAGGGTCCGACGAACCAGACGGTGCCGGTGGACGGGCTGGCTCTGCTATCCTGCGAGGCGACAGGCTCCCCTGCACCCAGCATCCTGTGGAGGAAGGACGGGACTCCGGTGTCCACCGGCGACTCGCGGATCAAGCAGCTGGACACAGGCGCCCTGCAGATCCGCTATGCCAAGGTACCGCCGCCAGCTTGCAGTATCAGGGGGTTCTGGGATTTAATCCCACTTTCTTACTAATACAATGAGGGTAAAACATGCTCCTATCAACTCCCACAGCTTGGGGATTCAGGCACGTACACCTGCATCGCTTCCAACCCCAGTGGGGAGGCCACGTGGAAGGCGTACCTGGAGGTGCAAGGTGCGCTTGAAGTCAGACACGCTCTGTCAGACATCATACACACTGCGCACACACATGAACACAGCTGTACATACGTGTACATACTGACTACTTCACGTAGTCATTGCACTGCCTCGTGTGGAACATTGTAAACACAAGGCTCCTCAGTGAGTTTGTAGCAGAGCAGGAACTCTCCTCCTCATCCTCATCCTCAGAGTTTGGGGTCTCGGTGCACCCCGCCCGGCCCACAGACCCTAACCTGATCCCCAGCGCCCCCTCCAAACCCGAGGTGACTGAAGCCAGTCGCACCTCCGTCACCCTGGCCTGGAAACCCAACCCCAGCACCGGGGCCACGCCCACCTCTTACATCGTTGAAGCCTTCAGGTGAACAAAGAAATGGGCAGCGTCAGTTTGAGACTGAACATTCATTGTATTGTTAGGTTTTGTTTTAGTCTGACTTATTGCCCATTTGGCCCTCTCTGATTGGCTGACCCCACCCATGACCCCCATTACCCCACCCACTTCCACATCCAGCCACGCCTCTGGAAGCAGTTGGCTGACCATCGCAGAGCACGTGAAGGCAGAGAGCGTCGTCCTGCGGGGCCTGAGGCCCGGAGCCATCTACCTCTTCCTGGTGCGGGCAGCGAATGCCTATGGCCTGAGTGACCCCAGCCCCGTCAGTGATGCTGTCAGGACCCAGGGTGGGCATCCTCTGACTGTCACCATGGAGATGTCCCTCAAAGACCAACACGCGTGAAAAAGAAGCTGTATTTGTATTGCGCAGAGAGATACATATGTAAATTTAAACACCTCCATTAATGTACACATTTTGTTAGGTAAAAATGAAAAACACCTTGTTAAAAACCTTTAGTAATGTTATTATTTGTTGTGTTTTATGATGTTAAGAGTAGTTCTTGTATTTTCTCACAGCAGCTTTTTTAGTAAAACGTGACAAAAACAGATTTTGTGTCCTTGGTGGCATCAGCCATTTGGCAAGTGATTAACAGCAATGTTGGCGCATAACCTTGCGCACAGAAATCCCACCCACCGTCGAGGGTGTGGACCACCGGCAGATCCAGAAGGCCCTAGGTGACGTGGTGGTGCACCTACACGACCCCACCGTCCTCTCGTCCTCCTCCGTCAGAGTGCAGTGGACGGTGAGCTCTAGACGATGCTGATGGTACAATGGCGCTGGGACTGAAAGTCAGTCAGACTGGTTAAACTGGGAACTTTAGCCTGGCCTGCCCTCTCTGATCTCACTTTACCTCTGTCTGTCTCCTGCTGTCTCTTCCTCGACCTTACTTTCTCTCTTTCTCCTTATTTCTCTTTCTAACTCCATCTCTTTCCCTACTTTCCTCACTCTTCCCATGTTTTTTTGTGACTCTAATTAGGCAAAATGCCCACCAGTGGCCCTAACGGTACTGCATCACTCTCTGTGATGTCACTGACGCTTGCCATTTTCTCCCCCTGCCACCAGGTGGAGCAGCAGTCTCAGTACGTCCAGGGTTACAAGGTGATGTACCGGAGCTCGATGGAGGCAGGGCCAGCCCAGGGACAGTGGGGTGTGTTTGAGGTGCGCTCCCTAGCCAAGGATGGAGCTGTGGTACCCCAGCTTCGGAAGGGGGCCACGTACGAGTTCAAGGTGCGGCCGTTCTTTGACGAGTTCCAGGGACCTGACAGCGAGGTGAAGGTGGCTCGCACATTGGAGGAAGGTGAGGCTGGGCAAGGTCATGCAAGCCAGCGCCTGATTGGTAGAGGAGTTATAGTGGTGCTGTCTATCAAAGCGAATTTTGTAATCTGATTGGCTGTTAGGTTGTGACTATTGGAAACATATTGAAGGAAAATACAATAGGATGCCTTTAATAATACAGTGATAAAGAGCTGATAAAAATGCAGAGGTTATAAGGCATCATAAATGCAGTGGAGGCTCCATAAGGAAGTGCACAGCTGTGAAGGAAGGTGAACTTGGCTTCAACAGTGCAAACAGAAAACCAGAAGACTCCCAGCTCGCCAGTTAGGCTGTGGGCGCGGTTCTACGTGCAGTTCTGGGAATGTGCTGGGATGTGGTTTGGTAGCAACCCAGGGCTCAGCGGGCCCGCTGCTTGTGTTTTGTGGCTGTGTGTGCGTGACGGAGAGAGGCGAAGCGACGAGCGGCCACAGGTAGACAGGGAGAGACCCCCTCACTGCTCACAATGATGGGCAGTGCTTACGCACTCGATTTTAACACGTTAAATTTAATCTCACTGAGCCATTAACAGCACAGAGCGGCTGCGCTGATTTACTGTTGTGTAAAAGAGGCTTTTACAGCAAATTAAAAATATCAAGTGGTTTTTTTTTTGTATGGCATCACAGGGCCGCGGGCGATGGGAGCGTGCTGCTTGTTCGCCGTCTCCCTGTGCACGGAGCTGCCTTGAGCGGTCAGGCGTTATTTAATATTACACGTTTTCACAAACAGTTTCTCCCAAAGTGCTTTACCATAGATTTTCCTGTGGGAATTGAAATGGAGGAAAAAAATCACTTGCCAATGGGGGGGAAGAACCCGAAACAATTTTCTGACCCCTGTTAGAGGAGGAGTAATACCCTTGAAAATAATGTCTACAGATGTACAAATGACACGTGACAAAGACAGCGGAGGAGAGGGACTGAGAGTGTCTTCATTGCGGTGTTAGCGGTCACGGTTGAGTGATGTGGTTTCTGGGTACTGACGGATCCAGGGAAGGGCGGGGAGGTGGGGGGTCAGTTTTCCCTGCGGCAAGGAGAGTGCTCGTGGTGAACAGGATTAGGGAAAGGGTGTTAAAATAAACAATGTGTGCTGACACCGGCTCCCGCTCCTCCACCCTGCCCAGCCCCCAGCGCGGCCCCCCGTGATGTCACTGTAAAAAAGAGCGACGACAATGAAACCGCCATCCTGGTTGCCTGGCAACCGCCTCCCGAAGAAGAGCAGAACGGAGTGGTCCAGGAGTATAAGGTAAAAACACTGAGAGTGCGAAAGAGCAGACCCATTCAGAATATAGGCACCACTGGTGGGGGGTGGGGGGGGGCTCATTTAAAAAGCATCCAGTTCTGACTGTGGCTGTAGATGCTTTTTAATTTGAAAAGAAATCCTCTGGCCTGTTGACCTGAGGCGCACAGTTCCCGATCCCAGGAAGCCTGGATGCTGTAGCTGTATTTAAAATGAGTAACTCCAGCATGACCCAGCATATGAATGAGTTATATGAAGTTATTAAATGCCCAAGCTGCTGCCATGAAATGGCACAACCCACGGAGTAGGGAGCAAACAGAATCTAAGCTTTGTTGTACATCACCATCTAGTGGCAGGACTTATCACTACAGCTCAGATGAGTGCAGAGCATTATGGTCCAGTAAGTATTCGTACCCCACGTCATATCAGTGCACACTAGGACTCATAACATACTAGCAACTCAGCAGTTTAGAGCTCAGAGGCTGGACTCTGTCAGAGAGCTTCACACCCTAGAAAGGACCCAATTACAGCATGAATTATTTATCTCTGTTTGTGTTCTTTGTGGGGATGGTGCTCTCACTGTGGCCTTTCACATTACTACATACTCTCACACCCCTCTCCCGCACTTCTCAAATCAAAGATCTGGTGTCTGGGTAACGAGAGCCGGTACCACATAAACCGGACCGTGGATGGGTCTACCTTCTCAGTGGTGATCTCCAGCCTGGCCCATGGGGTGCGCTACAGCGTGGAGGTGGCTGCCAGCACTGCTGCTGGGCTGGGTGTGAAGAGTGACATCACCTTCTTCCAGTTTGGTGAGTGAGGTGTTGGGCACAGGGGCATTACCCATAGAGACTGATATATACACTCACAGAGACTCACACCAGCTCGGTCGCAGTCACACACTGATATATACACTCACAGAGACTCACACCAGCTCGGTCGCAGTCACACACTGGTATATACACTCACAGAGACTCACACCA
>JAACJT020000012.1:214832-230493 GCA_009936485.2 Gymnarchus niloticus
ACTATCACTATTATTGTCACTATTACTATTACTCTTACTGTTACTTTAACTGTTACTATTACTGTTAGTGTCACTATTACACTTACTATTATTGTTACTCTTACTATTACTATTACTCTTACTATTATTGTTACTCTTACTATTACTCTTACTGTTACTATCACTATTATTGTCACTATTACTATTACTCTTACTGTTACTTTAACTGTTACTATTACTGTTAGTGTCACTATCACACTTACTATTATTGTTACTCTTACTGTTACTCTTACTGTTAGTGTTACTATTCCACTTACTATTATTGTTACTCTTACTATCACTATTACTCTCACTATTATTGTTACTCTTACTATTACTCTTACTGTCACTATTATTCTTGATGTCACTATTACTATGACTTGTTGTTGGTATTACTATTACTCTGACTATTACTCTTTCTGTTACTATTACTATGACTCATACCACTATTACTCTTACCATTACTCTTACTATTACTCTTACTATTACTGTTACACTGTGGCTTTTGTTTCTGCTTAGTTGATGCTCTCAAACCTGCAGCCTTCAGGCTACAAATCCGTTCCTTTAAGTGCTACGCTGCCCACTGCCTCATATGTCCAGTTACAGTACAGGCTGAGTAATGGGAGCAATAATTATAAAACCTCTGTAACGAGCTTTTCAGTGGAGAGCTCTCACCCTGAAACACGCATGACCCCAGTTAATGGGCCAGTCTACTGGTCCCCGAGGCCCCCGGCAGGCCGGCCACTCTCAGACTGTCAGGAGGTTTTACAGATTTAAATATATGACAAGCTTTGAGATAAGCAGCCACCTGTGAGCTGTAAGAGAGCTCTTTGTTTGCCCTGGTCTCCAAGGACAAAGAGACAGATGGACAGCGATGTCTCATATCTGTGTTTTTGTCTTTTCTCATTAAAAATTCACTTAACCTTTAACTGCTTTGGCAACACGGCTGTGCCAGTGAATCAGGCAGCAGAACAGCCTGCTTCAGATCAACAAAGTTTTGATGACGAAGATGAGCCTTAACACACACACTTGAAAACATCTACCTGATATGTGGAATTGGAAGAACTTAGCTTACCAGAGTAGGGTTGCTTCGACACAAAATGACCTGGCTCGCCCTCCCCCCATTCCCAGACCCCCTCTTGGCGGAGTCTTGGCACCTTGTGCTAGGTCAGTCCACACACTGGCTGAAGTGGTGCTGACCCAACTTGTTATAGACTGCCTTATTGACAGCGTCTAACGGAGTGACCGGAATTCAGCTGGTATCACTTTGCCGAGAAACTAGTGGGTCGGAAAACAAACAGCTTTAATTTAGCATGGCAACTCTTTGACTGAGATGTTAGCCGGGTTTATTCACCAGCAAAGCCAGTGGATGGTGGTAACAGGTTACTTTCGCCGTAGGTATTAACCGGATTTAGGTTAACCAGGGAGCAAGGTATTAACAGACCACTTTGCCCACCCCAGCTGACTGCATCGCCAACTACAACGCCCAGCTGGAGAACAAGCAGGCGGGGCTGCCGACTTCCGAGTCGGGTGTCTACAGCGACGTGGACCTCAACAAGCTCAACGAGATGAAGACCTTCAACAGCACCAGCCTCAGCTTCATGGGGGGGCCACCCACGCCTTATGAGCCCACCCCCTATGCCACTACCCAGCTCATCCAGTCCAGCATACTGAGCAAGAGCGGCCCCGGCGGCAGCAGCCTGGGGGGCATGCCAACAGGAGACACCAGCGAGAAGCGCTGCTGGAAGCAGAGACAGCAGGAAGTGACATCACAGATGCAGTTCAGCACCTCGGAGCAGAGCAGACAGAGTAAGGGTGCGTGCGCGGCGGGAGTGGTGCACCGCCAAAGTTAGAGATTTGGTGCCCAAATGGAGTAGTGCTCTTGATGGATGTGAATATGGCAAATGTGTGCTGGAGGCCATTCTGGGTAAAATGCTTTCCATGACCACCCTATGCCACTCCATCCCCATGTCCATGCTAGACCCCCACAATCATTGGCCAGTTAAAGTCACTGCATTGCCAATGCAGTTCACATCATTCATGCTATTGTCTCCCCCCAGACCAATACAGGGGTGGAGACGGCACCCTACCTGCCACCATCCCCTACAGCACTGCCGGATCCTGCCACAGCTCCGACCGTGGCAGCAACAGCACATCGGGTGAGTGGGCGGAAGAAGACGGCTGGGTGGAGGGTAGCGTGGGAGGGAGATGGTGGAGGGGCTGGTTGGAGTCTAGGGGCAGTGGAGCTAATTGTTAGTTGTTAATATTATCGTCATTATCATCATTTTAATGCCAAGATTTAACCCTTGCATGGATTTTTATATTTTCCTGGAGTCATTCAGTGCCTGGCACTAAGGTGCTACAGAACTAGCTGATGTCCTCCCGATTCCAGGATGCTGTCCTTAACCTCGTGTTACACGTTTAGATTTTGCGTGCGCAGGGGAGTACAGGGACTCCCTTTTCTAAGAACTCGTGCACATTGGTGGGCAAAGCTAAAGCAGCAGTACTCCCCTCTCCAATGTCAACACACACACATACACACACGCAGGGGCTGAGCTACAATTCCAGAGCCGGTGCTCCAGCTCCAGAGCATCATTAACTGCCACGGTGCTGGAGTTTCTGGGCTCCATTGCCCGCTGCCAGCTGTGTACCTATGCCCACTTCTGCAATGCCTGGCTCTGACAGCTGCCCAACCGCGTGGGCTTTTAATGCCTCAGTGTGTCCCGCCTGGGGAGCACCGAGGTCATGCAGGCAAGGTGTTATTGTCTCTGGACAAAGACATATGATCCCAGATTTCACATGACCTTTCACATGACCACTATAACACATCTAGTACCCCTTAAAACAGTTAGTCCACTATAACACATCCAGTCCACCTTAACACAGTTAGTCCACCATAACACAGCCAGGGTTCTATGGTATAGCTATCTCTCCCTGTGCTATTTGAAGGATTATTGTCAATCTGCTGCAAAACTCTTTGAAGGTTTAACAGAACGGAACACCGAATGGTTGGTTATGAATTGAAATTCTTGCTAATTGTTCTGTGATACGTTTTTCTCTCCCTTCTTTGTTTCTCTTCCTCCTGAATGGAGAATATCCCGTTTTAAACATCTTCAGGACTTCATTAGAGAGGCATTATGGGAAAAGCACCTGTGTTTCTCCTTCAACTCACCGGCGCTTACATAAAGATCACGCGTGCAGGTGTGTGCGAGCGTGTGCCTCCTGCCTGAACGTGTGTGTGTCACCCCCCCCCAGGAAGCCAAGGTCAGAAGAAGAGCAGCCGTCCGGTCAAAGCAGCCAAGCCAATCTCTCTGAACTGGGCATCTGCAGCACTTCCCCCAGCCCACTCTCAGCCCGCCGAGGAGTACTCCCTGTCTGTGATGAAGAGGTGACACACACACACACGGACTGGTATCTGTTAGGTGCATTTCAGTTATTTTTGAGAGTTTGGAGATCTGGGATAAACCTGAGCTCCCATCACCACAGCTACGACACGGATGGGCAGTGCCCCACCCTGCCAGCGCGGCTATACCTGCAGCCAGGGGATGTGGAGGAAGAGGAGGAAGAGGATGGGGGGAGCGATGAGGAGATGGGGCGGTGTCCCACTCCTCCCATTCGCGGAGCGGCCTCCTCCCCTGCCGACATGTCCTACAGCCACAAGTCAACGGCCACGCTCACACCCTCTCCTCAGGAGGACACACAGCCCATGCTCCATGACAGGTGCCTGCTCCAGTGATGTCATTTCCTGTCTCACACAATAATGAGGCCCATCCCTGACACACACAGGTCCCAGCGAGGACGGGTTTTTATTCACTCCCTGCTCTTAATTCCTTAATGAGCCAACAATCTGACCAGTGAGTCTCCTCCCCTGAAGTTTCAGATAAAAGTGCCCCCCTCCTCCTTTTCAGGCGGCATGTAGCAAGCCCCCCCAAACTCCCACGGCCCCTCTCCCCCCCACCAACCTACGGTTGCATCTCCACTACTGCGGCGCTGGACACCAACGACCTGGAGGAAGAGGAGGAAGACGAGGAGACGGATGCTGAGGTGGCTCGGGTGCAGTTCCGCCCACACCGCCCCCACCAGACACGCCGACCTGGCCTCAGGGGTCTTGGGAGGACCCCGGCATCCAGTGCGGGAGACCTGGAGAGCTCTGTAACAGGCTCCATGATCAACGGCTGGGGTTCTGCCTCTGAGGACGAGGAGCACTATGGGGGCCCCATAGCGTCCTCCTGTCGCTCCAGTGCCGCTAGCTCCTCTGACGGCTCATTCTTTATGGATGGCGACTTTGCCCAGGCTGAGTTTGTCCTACCCGAGCAGCCGTACCCAGGGGGTGAGTACCACAGATAAAGCCCCGAGTTACAAAGATCTGTGTCCTTCTGCTCTCCGTCTCCCTAACTGAAGCTCTTTCCCAAACACACCAGGCCAGCCTGGAGTTTCATTGACGCAGTTCAGCTGATGGATCCCGCCCAGCAGAACAATACCTGCCTCCCCTAGCCGCTATGCTGCTGCTTTTATTTTTACTGCTTTTGCTTTTACTACCCCCCAGGTCGGAAATTCCACGCGGGTCCCCCGGCTCACCGTCCCTGCAGCCCCGTGTCCACTGATAGCAACATGAGCACCGCCCTCCCGCAGAAACGTCCATCACGGAAACAGAAGCGGCAGCAATCCAATCACCAGCAGGGGGAGCCCTATGCAGAAGGTGCAGGTACATGGCCTCTCTCTCACTGCATTCGTGTCCCATATAATTGCTTACTATATCCAAAATATATACACGTAACCCACATGGGTATTAATTTCATAACTCTGGCGAAGTTCTGGCTTATCTTTCATGGATGTAAACGTCATGTGTACAGATCCTTAATCAGTACTCCCGCTGCAGGCTTGTTCATATCACTCACAGGAAGATAAGAGTCTTTGTTATCCTTGGACACAGAGCAACAAAATGCCGTTTAGCAGAGCTCCAGCCAGTGGTACAGCGCATGCAGTATAGATACACAATACAATAAGGAAAAGTGGGTTGCTGTTCCTCCATTCTAGTGGCCATAGTGTAGCTGGTGTGTGTTTCTCTGTTCTAGCCCCAGTCCCCGTGTATTGCTGTCAGCTTCAGTGCTTCGCTGTATCACTCAGATCTCAATCTCCTTCTACAGATGTGGCCTCCTTGGCGCCCCCACCAGCAGGAGCTCTCTCAGGGTCCCCCAACTGCTCAGACAGTAAGGAACGGAGAGGTACTGTAGGAAGCCACCGTACTGGGGAGGCACAGGAGAGACAGCGGACCTCACGGGGGAGTAGAGCCAACAGTCAGGAGGGCGGGTCTAGCAGTCAGCCACGCCCACACCCAGGTACCCCCCCCCCCCCCCCAGTTATTGTGCAGTAGACCAAAGGCCAGATGGATGTTGTGTCTGCAGGTCCATTTGGCATCTACATTTGTATACCGCTAAGCAGCATACGTACCATGTCCTGTTATGGACTGTCTACTGTTCAGCGTGCATGCGTGTGTATACTTTATGCAGTGCCTGTGAGTGTGTACTGACTCCGCCCTCTGCCTCAGGCATGGAGGACATCCCACCCTACAGTCGGCCATGCTTCCCGCCAGCGGCTGCCGCGCGGCCCAGAGACCAAGAGCCCAGCTCTTCAAGCTCTGTGTCATCCCGAGGCTCTGGGGGGCGGCGCCGGGGTACGGGTCTCACCCATATGGGGGGATTTCAGCAACAGGAGGGGAACCAGGTGGGCTTTCTTCCATACACTGGATAATGGATTGATGCCCACAGTGCTTCAGTTACTGGTCTGTTAATTTGAATAAATTGTTTCAGTGAGATTTTCATGATTTTCTCTACAGATATTGGAGAGCTGAAGACCAGAATGGGCAGGATGACTTCCACAGATAATGGGGGACCCCACCCCCCCAATGGCTGACATCTTTCCATTGCAAGATCAGGGCCGTAATGACTTGTGTAGATGTTTTTTTACCACACACAAATAATCCTCTTCTCATTTTTCAGTCCTCAATTTCAGTTTCTTTAAATGGTGCTTTAAAATCCCTCCCCAGCACTTCCAGTTTTACACGCAGTGTGGGACATCACGTTTTTCCCACAATGCACCTCACTGCGGGACATTGTGGGAACATCAGCCACCAGCAGACGTGGAGCTGCCTGCCCCAACGGTTCGCTTTAATTACCTGCTCCAGCGTGTTGTCTGCATTGTTATTTGAAACAATCATTTTGTCATAATTGGTGTCTTTCGCAACCTATTTTCAATTGTTCATTTGATTGCATAAGTGCAACTGTTGGAGAAAATCAGATTTTTTTTTGGAATGCACTGTTTTTTAATGTCAGTGTCATCAGTGTTTGTTATTTGTCTTTGGTTTTAAAAGCACAATCACTAAAATTTATTTGAAAACATTTTTCTCTATTGGACATTGTTTTTGCAGGAGAAATACAGTAAAGACAAGAGTCTTGTTAATTGTGATCGATGATTCAAACATTCCTGGTGATGGACTGGTAGGCTGATAGATGAAATTCGTTGGCTGATCCAGAGCAGCTTGCCGTCCAGTGGATCTGGGTTCATGCAACACCAATGGCGTCAAAGCAGGCCAAAATTATTGCCATAGAATCACTGTCCTCATTGACGCTGTCTGCTGATGTACCAGACCAGTACGGAGCCTTCAGAACAGATGCCTCTCACTTAAGAGAACAAAGGAAGTGACAGTCAGGACATTCTTTACCGAGCGTGTGAACTGTGCTGCGATGTCACTGGTAACAAGGCACAGAGTTTAATAGACACAATGCAGGACAAGAGAGAGAGACCAGTTAGTTACTGGTTCTATGTTCCACGTTTAGTTCTGGTGCTACAACTAAGCCCACATCTGCCGAGTCCTCATTCGTTTTTGTACTCGGCCTACGGAGTGAAGCCCAGGATGCGAAGCCGGTGTTGTTTGTTTGGTTTTTACCGCCATACGAAGGGCAAACTTTATCGTTCGCCAAACTTTTACACTCTAAATTGAATCTGAAAACGTGTCATTTCTTTGCCACATTATTTATTAAAATGTCTTTAAATACTTTAAATGCCCTGTCCTCTTGTCCCATTTGATTCCTCTGTTGTGTCCTGATCCTGAGTCCCATGTGGCTGACAAGCTATTTTTACTTGACATCACTTCCTGTGACAGGAAACAGACCAGGCATTCAACGTCTGCACGCGTATCTTGGTCATCTACCTGTTTGCTGAACCAGCAGAGAGCGGGCCGAGTGCAAAACTGCACTGGAAAGTGAAGTGGGTTCCGACTCCTTCCCCTCTTGGGCATCTGGGAGATGCGCTGCTTAATTAACCTCCCACTGACCCTGTTGGAGTTAATTACTGGAGCAACAGTACGGCGCCAGGCGGCATAAGGGACCGTTGTACAGCTAGTGCTGTGAGCGGGTGCCCGTCACAGGTGCCCGCTCACTGACAACCAATGAAGCCTGGACTTCACATTAGCCCCACCCACTCACATCTGCAGGGGCGTCAGGCCATTAGGCAGCAAATTAGACACTGTCCACACGGCTACTGTGGGAGCTCTTCTGTTTGACTTTGACTGGCTGTGACTTTGAACACGTGCGGCTGCAAGCGGCGCAGCGCCAAGGTACACGACTGCCATGCCTAATGCTTGCCGGCTGTGCTGCGCAGATGTCTACGCCCTGGAAGCTGCCGCGGCCAAGCTTGTGTTCTCGCACAGTGCCTGGATCACGCCATCAAGTCCTGGGAAGCAGTGGCTGCTTTGTACAGACTAATTCACAAACCTGGTGACCATGCAAAATCTCACCGCCTGTCGTGTGTCTGAGCACTGGACGGTCGTAGTTGGATTCACAGCACTATGGCTAGGAACCGTTAACTTAATATTAACCAATGGCATCTGATTTAGTTGAGCAGCCAGCCATGCTTGCATGAAGGCATTTGGATCCTTTAGCTTTCAGTGAACCCTGCCTATTGGACCACAGTGTCATGAGTGGATTGTGTGACTAGTCTAGCCACCGTGCCACCTACAGGCTGACCGTTGGGTTAGCAGCAGCAGATGGTGTAGCGTTTGGGCGTGTGGCCCCGTGCATGGTACTGACTCTATGGCACAACCTCCAGCTCTCTCATCATTCACTTTCGGCTGCTCCCATCAGAGGTCGCCACAGCAGATCAACCTTCTCCATCTCCTCCTGTCCTCCGTGTCCCGCTCTGTCACACCAACCACCTGCATGTCCTGTCTCACTACATCCATAAACCTCCTCTTTGGCCTTCCTCTTTTCCTCTTGCCTGGCAGTTCCATCCTCAGCATCCTTCACCCAATATACCCAGCATCTCTCCTCTGCACATGTCCAAACCAACGCAATCTCGCCTCTTTGACTTTGTCTCCAAACCGTCTAACCTGAGCTGAGCCTCTAATATACTCATTCCTAATCCTGTCCTTCTTCATCACACCCAATGCAAATCTTAACATCTTTAACTCTGCCACCTCCAGCTCTGCCTCCTGTCTTTTCATCAGTGCTACTGTCTCCAGCCCATATAACATAGCTGGCCTCACTAATATCTTGTAGACCTTCCCTTTCACTCTTACTGGTACCTGTCTGTCACAAATCACCATTGACACTCTTCTCCACCCACTTCACCATGCCTGCACTCTCTTCACCTCTTTTCTACACTCCCCTTTACTCTGAACTGTTGACCCCAAGTATTTAAACTCATCCACCTTCACCAACTCATCCTCACCACTCCACTGTCCTCCCTCTCATTCACACATATGTATTCTCTTTGTCCTACTGACCTTCATTCCTCTCCTCTCTATAGCATACCTCCACCTCTCCAGGGTCTCCTTGACTTGTACCCTACTCTCACTACAGATCACGATGTCATCCGCAAATATCATAGTCCATGGGGGCTCCTGTCTGATCTCATCTGTCAACCTGTCCATCACCATTGCAAATAAGAAAGAACTGAGAGCTGATCCTTGATGTAATCCCACCTCTACCTTGAAAGCATCTGTCACTCCTACTGCAGACCTCACCACTGTCACACTGCCCTCGTACATATCCTGCACCACGCTTACATACTTCTCTGTCACTCCCGACTTCCTCATACACTACCACAACTCCTCTCTAGGCACCCTGTCATATGCTTTAACCTCCAACTCTCTGCAGGGGCAAAATTGTTGGCACATTTCATTTTGAATGAAGGCACTGTCTATATAAGATAAAACCATATCAACACAATATAGTAATAGTAATAATCAGTAAATAGTCTGCCCTTCCCACCACAATACTACACATGACTGTTAAGGAACTTCTAACCCACAGTGGTCCATTACTAATTTTGCTCCAAACGAAAAAGAACCCTCCCCCATTTTTGATTGCATCCCTGATGGTTTTTAACAACCTGAAATGATCTGACACAGCCCTCATCATGCTGACTGTGTTTGTCTATTTCTCCCCTATAATTACTACCCCTCCCAAACACCCCAAAATCATTCTGTAGCTATGGTATAATAAAGCAAGGCTGCCAGATAACCCCCACCATCACCACCATCGACCCTCCCCACCCAGGGGGCCAGAAACAATTCACCCACACAATTAAACGGCAGCTCGGGAAGATTAAACATTTTCTGGCGTGCTCTGGCACACACGGTGGTGTGGCCGCAGATTAAGCCTGCCTGCCAGTTGTGCCTCTCCATATCTTGAATCAATTAAGCATAAGAAAAAGGAGAAATCACCCTAATTGTCATTTGCCATGTTGTTTTTTCTCTGCGCTCTGCTGATGTTACTGTCTTCCCATGTCCGTCAGACACGCTGCACCCCTTTAGGATTTCAGGGTATATGAGAAACCTTGCGACTACATCTCTGTGTGTGGGGGGGGTCCAGTTCTCATTTCCTCTGGCAGCTGTGTGAGTTCCAACTCAGTCATCAACCCTCAGAGAGACACTGTATGTAATTTACCTTTTTAAAAACTGGTTTAAGCACCTTAATGAGTTCGAACACAAAAACAATTAGATTTGCAGATGCTTGGGAATGTAAACACTTAAGCAGGGAATTGATTTATCATGCAGACAAAGCACAAAATGTAATTGTCCACTGATTTTCGTTTTTGTTTAGTTTTGTTCCCAGGGTACGTGTACAGGGAATGCACTACAACACATCACAAGAGCTCGTCGTGACTCCCAGAATCCTTTGGGCCATGTTTCACTTTTAAATAATGGAAATTGAGCCCCAGTGTGGTACTATGTAAAGCTGCAGGTGGATGACAGTATTTGTCTGTGATGGTAACTGTAAAGGCTGGTAATTTTCCCCAGGATATGGACGGACTCTAACAATTAAGGTAAGAGGAGACAGACGGTACAACGTGTGTGTGTCTGCGAGGGGTCACGGCTGTCTCTCCGCCCCTCTCAGAGTGAGAAGTGTGAGCAGTGTGCTCTTTACACATCTGCTTGGTCTTTTTTCCCAGGCTGATCTGTCTCACTTGAAGTTTCTGCTTCCATTTTGTGTGGCATACAGACAAAAGAGGTTATGACAGACAGCCTTTCACCATAGACTGAATGGAAACGCTGTCAAGCTTGGGCTTCTGATTAGATGGCAAATGAAGAATGGGGGTGGAGTCAGAAGCCGTGGATGAGAGAATGGTGTATGTGTCTATATTCCCCATAATCTGTTCGACAGGGAGGATTAGATTACATTATAGCTCTCATCTGGCCCACTATCATTATGGAAAATGAACTATAAATTCACTTCTGTTGATACTTCTAATCGCTGTCCAAAAAGTCAACATTGAGTCAGAACCCCCATGTCCAAATCTTACACAGGCACAAGTATGGAGCATTCAATTAATCATATAATTAATTCATACTAGCCACACTGCTTCACTAAGGGCGGTTTCCAATTAACAAGGCACAACTGAGCAAGGGCAGAGAGATTAAGAGATGATGAAGATGGGCCAAGCCTTCAGGTCGTGTGCGTGGCTGAGAGTCACTTTAAAAACCATTATCAGTACCATTATTCAACTCAGAAAAATCCTCCCCAATTAATTAGCTCCTCCCCATTAATTAAACAGGAGGGGGAGTCATCCCTAGATAATATTATACGTTTGTTCAGTTGATAATTTTATTATGAGATATGTGGTTCTGTTTTTACTTTTCTCAGATTATCCAATATTACACAATATAATATTAATTTTTTTCCAAGATATTCCTCTCATGAACTTAGTGTGGGGTTAGAGTCTGAAGGGGTGATCATAGGACTGCAGTTTTACCTTTGAAAAAGGAGATATTTACAATAACAGACTGAAGGTGTAAGTACACACTGGGAGGATGAGTGTAAATGAGTCTACTAGGTAACAAGGTGTGTGTGTGTGCGTGACCACGCGAGCTGTGCATTGCATGCTGCGTTGAATGTTTTTACGTTTAACTGAGCTGTACTTTTGCTGTCAGGCTAATTAGTGGTGACTGCTCAAAACACCATCCTGGCTTTGCTGATATTCGAAAACAGCCTGCATCTGCTCACGACTCACTTTCAAAGTGCTGGTATACACCTCTCCGGCCAGAGGAATTCAACGCGTACAGCACACCATAATCTTCTTGTCCAAGTGACGTGACTTGACAGGGACTGTGCTGGTGTTCACCTGGCAACTGTGAGCACCGGGAAGCCGAAAGCAGGGGAGGCCAACATTCAGCCTGCACAAAAGCCATTCCAGAAACACTGATGGTCATGTTGGGTTTCACACACACATTTATTTCCATTGTAAGATGAAAAACGTTCATACTGCAATTCCCTGTATCTCCAGAAGCAGAACATGACATGGGTAACTGGCTCCAAATGTGGTGGAGTGGGGGGGGGGATGTAGTGGGTGGGCAAACACAAATATAAAAGGACAAGCTAACGCTGAGGTGGTATAGAGACACCTGCAAAGAGCCCAGCTCCACTTGTGACACACCTGGATGAACCTAGCAGGCCCTTTGCAGGGTCCCAGCACACTTACTCCATCTGGGGGGGGGATGCCCCACATGCCCAGTGAACCAACAAGACTAGATTTTTCTGTTTTTTAAGCAAGGATATATTGTCATGGTGACAGTTTAGTGGATCAACGAGGCCCCCAATGGGATGTAAGTATGATGGAATAGTGAAAGCATATTCCCTCATCCACTTACCTCTCTCTCTGTCTGGTTTCCCTCTATGTCAGTCCACTTCAAAGTGCTTTACCACCATATTTTATTACAGCAGGTGAACTACGTCTCTTACTCGAGTGTCCGTCAAATAGTTAATTTTGGGCCCACTGAACACCCCCCAGTCACCCCCCCAACCACCCCAAAAATTCATCACGCTGAAGAACAACCCATAGGCACCTTTATACCCAGCGTCCGGACGACAGCAGCCACTGGCATCTGCTCCATGTGCCCACCAGGGCATCCGCCTCTGCCATCATTTTTACCTCACAGAGGTCCTCAGCATGCATCTCTCACTTCTCCTCTTCCTCCTCGTGTGGCCCTCAGGCATTTGTGCTTATCATTGAAAAACAACCGTGCAAAATAACGACATCGATCCATCGTGTTGTTAATAATAATAAAATTTTCCATAATTAATTTAAGAACAGGAACATAAAATATAGGAGTGCTTCACCACGGCCCATCAACAGGTTACACAGGACAAATAACCATATAGAAACAAAAATCAGGTGTTAAAAAAGGGAGACTAGCTTGCATAGCAATGCAACAACAAATGAAAAAGTATTTACAGAAACAAAATCTCTTCTGCCCTTAACGGACAATGGCAGTTTTTTTTCCTTTTTTCTTCATTGTCATTTTCCTTGTTTACAGAATATTCAACTTGTCCCGTCAGCAGACTACCCAGGAGACAAACTCCCGTATGGAGGACAGAAATAAAACGTTATGTCCGTGTCGTGTGAGGTGCGCCTGCGTCTCTTTACATAGCATTTCCAGCTGTCAGACACCTCCCTCTCCCCGGCTGTCCAGTCCAGTCCTTGTTATTCTATCTCTCCATTATGTCTTCTTCAGTGCTCCATAAATAAGCAGAACTTTGCCTGTGTCACCAGAGTTGGCCACTCGCAGCCGGAAGTCCTGGCGGTGATGGTTTGCTCCCTGTTATTGCCATCACATCACTCTGTGAGAGAGACAAAAAGAGGAAACAGGAAGTTATATTAATTGGCCTCCAAAAAGGTGTCAGCAAAGTTCCATGAAAATGATACAGAAGGAACTAAAATCCAAGATGCCGTGCTTATATTAAACAGAAACTAATAAAAATCAGACAGAACATTTTTTTTTCCCAGAGGCACAACATAACTTTGTGTCACTTTATAAAGTGGCATCCCACAGGGTACTGTGCTGGGGCCATTAATATTTTCAGTCCACATTAATGAGACTAATGGGGGGGCTGGAGTCTAACCACACAACATGGGGCACAAGGCAGGTGACCATCCTGGATAGGGTGCCTGTCCATCATAGAGCTAACACGCACTATGAACAAGCAAAAGACAGCAATTCGCATAACTATATATTTTTGGTCTGGTAGGGTGGTGGTGGAGGGGAGGTGGATGAGAGTACCCTGAAGAAAACATTAAAAAACATGAGAAAAAGGAGAGTTCGCCCATGCAGAAGCAGGAGTAGGATTCAAACCCACAAGGTGTGAGACCACATAGCCATCTCATAACAGATAATTTTTATTAATAATGCAGTGAAGAATGGGGAGTCGGCAGCTGTGGGACACAGCTAACCCAAAAATACAATGGGCTGGGTCCCAAAAGATTGAGTCTAATTTCATCATGGATCGCAGTGATGGCAGACTCACAGAGATCCCGGAAGTGCTGGGCCTCCTCATTGGTTCCCTGGAGGCCTACCCCCAGGGCATCTGGGCCAGCACGTTGGCGAGACCCTCGGCTCACAGAGCTGGCAGGGCCCAGAAAGCCAGATGGGTAATAGGGCTGAAGAATCTCATCTGTGAAACGGGGGGGAGGGGGCAAACAGATGAAAGAGAGTTGTGGGGGGTTAGACGCTCTGACAGGTAGACTGTCATTGTTAGTCAAACCCAATTTGGACCTGTGACTCAGTTAAAACTCCATTTTATGTTGAGTGACAGAGGCAGTGAGGAAAAAGCAGTTGACAGATAGATTGATCCTGAAGGATAATGTTCTTCTGGTACTTGACCCAGACCAGCCTCAATGAGTCCCCCTATGGTCCTTACCGCCGGCACCTACATCCCGTCGGTGGGGTTCGGTTCCACCAAACTCTGGTCGTCCAGCTCTATTTTTCCAGGCATATTGTGACACCCTCTGGTGGCCAAGACTGTGTGATCCCATCACAGCGCCATCTGCTGGAGGGGGGCTACCTGCCTGTGGGTGCTGGGAGAAACATTGCCCTGTGGGGAGGGAGGGAAGAAAATGTGGCCACTTGACACACACCTGTAACATCAGTACTAACATCAGTACTAACAGGCCAATGACTAGCATTTAGTAAATCTGATGAATGGTGAATTAATGTGCAAATCTGATATGGAAAGTAATCATTTTTGAAAACCAAAACCAGCATTCATTTACATTTAGCAGATTAGCTGAATCTACCACCTGGACTGTAACACACTCACGCATGCACGCACGCACGCACGCACGCACGCACACACACACACACACACACACACACACACACACACACACAAAATGTTGTAGTCCAGGGCAGTCTATTTGGCACAATGTCAATGAAGGAACTGGGATAATGGCAGAGAATGGTCCTGCCCATAACACAGTTTACAGGAGATGGGTTTTTTTTCAAGCTGCTTCTTGGCATTAAGAGACCATGGCAATGACGAGGACCCAAACAGGCAGAAACACACGACTGTGCCACAAAAGGACGGTATCTACACACAGAACCCAGTCAAAAAGAGCATTAAGAAAGCTGTGAAAAGATGGGCCTCTCCCTCCCTCCCTCTCTCCCTCCCTCCCTCCCTCCCACTAACACTTTCCTTCTCTTCTGCCAATCAATCTCTCTCGCCTTCTTTATATCCCGCTCCCTCTCTTCCCGTCTCTCCACCTCCCTCCCTCTCTCCCTCACCCTCTCTGCTCCTGACTGCCTTCTCAAAATTCATGCGAGGTTTCGTCTCTTTTTGACAGTGCTTATTATACTCGAAGTGCTCAACATGCTAGAAGAATGAAAAAAAGCATGCAATGGCACTACGCTGCTGGGTTCAGGTACATTGGTTCCATGGTGAGACATAGTTTAGCAACAATGGTGCAGTAAAAATACAGCCCCAATACTGCAAATTTTCAACACGTGAAACGCGCTATATGGACTCGGTCTAGTTCAGTGTAATGAGTTAATTCAATAATGCCTACTATTCTATGTGAAACGTGCAAAGCTCAGACAGTCTGGGCTTCATTCACAGTAAACAGAGTTCGGTTTGTGTAGGGTGCAGGGAGCCACCCCGGTCTGTCCTGGTGTACTCAGGGCTACCTGTGAATAACTTACTTGTAAGGGAGCTGTCCTTGGGTACTAAGTTCTACCTGTGACGGACTCACCAGTACCCCAGAACGGCTCCCTCACATGTGAGTCAGTCACAGGTAGAACTCACCTGTGAGGGAGGTGTCCTGGGGTACTTAGTTCTACCTGTGACTGACGTGCTTGTAAGGGAGTTGTCCT
>JAACJT020000012.1:237394-248317 GCA_009936485.2 Gymnarchus niloticus
TCACCATAGACCACTGACGGTTTAAGTCTGTGACGCATCCTACCTCACCATAGACCACTGACGGTTTAAGTCTGTGACGCATCCTACCTCACCATAGACCACTGACGGTTTAAGTCTGTGATGCGTCTTGTCTCACGTAAACCTCAACAACTCTACTCGCGCAAATTCCCCAAATTTTTTTATTTGACCAATCAGATGGTTTGCATCCTGGCGGCTTAACTCTGTGATGCATCCTGCGATATGTACACCTCTGATGTTTAAAGCCCGTGTTGCATCCTGTCATCCATAGACCAACGACAGTTCAAGTCTGTGATGGATGCATCCTGCCACCCACAGAGTTACAGTCGTTTAAGTCTGTGACACGTCTTGTCGCATGTGAGCTTGTGTTTAAATCTGTGACGCGTTCTCTTGCATGCACACGGCCCCACAGTTGGAAAGCCAGCCACAGACAAAAGCAAAGTGAATGCTCAGAAAATAAAATTTCCCTTTCTGCCAGAGGGTACCTGCCCCTAGACAACAACAAACACCTAAATACAGAAAATAAACTTGAACAATATGAATAATTGCGTCCTCGCTGTCCCCCATCGAGAGCACGGTGATTGTAATGCAAACCACAGTACGGCTATGAGATTCCTTCGATATGGCGAATCATTACCACTCAGAAATCGCCAAACATCTCCCCTTAAAGGGTAAGAATAAATTAGCCAGTCATGTGTGAACAATAGGACCCCCGGCTCCTGAGTAATGGGGACAGAATTGCATTTCCTGCCTCAAACACAAAATTGCAATTTGTCCTGATTTGGGAGATGGAGCCAGGTCTATTTTGATAAATTCCACTTCGGAATCAATGCACTGCTGGGCATATTTGGCTAAGGAGTCTATTGAAGCAAATGTAATATTTTTAACCTGAGCACCTGTGTGTCTTTGTGTCTGACTACATTAAGTCCCATCTGGTGGACTGTGTGTAATACACAGGCAGAGTGTAATACACAGTGTGCAATACACCGACAGTGTGTAATACACAGGCAGTGTGTAATACACAGTGTGCAATACACTGACAGTGTGTAATACACAGGCAGTGTGTAATACACAGTGTGCAATACACTGACAGTGTGTAATACACAGGCAGTGTGTAATACACAGACAGAGTGTAATACACAGTGTGCAATACACCGACAGTGTGTAATACACAGACAGTGTGTAATACACAGTGTGCAATACACCGACAGTGTGCAATACACTGACAGTGTGTAATACACAGGCAGTGTGTAATACACAGACAGTGTGTAATACACAGGCAGAGTGTAATACACAGGCAGTGTGTAATACATAGATGGTGTGCAATTCACAGGTATATCTCTCTTCTCTCACTGCAAACTTGGATTTTTCTGGGTTGTGTCCCACACCTGTGTGTCTGGAATGGTTTAGTCCAGTTCCACACCACTGTGTCTCGATTTGACCAGGTCATACCCCACACTTGTGTGTCTGGGTTATTGGGGTTGTATCCCTGGGTGCATCTCTCTCACCTGCATAGTTACTCAGACCCTTCCTCTTCTTCCTCCTCCAGTAGAGCCACGTGCTGAAGCCCATGAGCACAATCCAGCAGGCTCCCCCGATGCCGGCAATGAAGGCGGGCTGTTTTACTACGTCTGAGAGGCTGCTCTTCTCCTCCCCTCCAGGCACCACCTCTTTGGAGTCCTTACCTGAGGAGAGGGAGGGTACACCGTATGCCTCTGTCAGGTCATATTAAAGAGCTGGGAGTGGCAGAGGCGGGGCATGCACAGGAAGAGAACCTTAATTACCAATCCTGACTGATCAGGAAGTGTGTTCATTGGTTAACGCATCGTGACAGAATTTCGATGTGGTTGTCAATCCATAAAACGGTTGGCGTATTGTTTGTAAGGTATCTGTGCAGAAATACGTGTAACAAACTGTGGTTCACATAGAAAAACAAAACAAAACAGAAACATCAGTCCGGACAGCCAGCTACAAAATGGGACTGAAAAGATGCGAAACCTCAGATCTGAGCCCAGCGCTCCATCACAAAGGATCATGTCTCGCACGCAGATAAACAGCACCAAGCGATAAAGATTAAAAAAACAGAACACGGTGATTTCTCTCTCTCGCTTGTGTGGAAAGGGAATGGATGGCTGCTTCCGACCAGCGGCTCGCAGAGTAAAACATGTAGCCTGTGAACCAGTCCTTCATTATATGCTGAGAAATCAGTGCACCGGGCAGCTCTGCAGAATGAGCCCGTGATTTTGGAGCTAAGCCTCTACATCTTTCACATCTCCTTGACATGGGTCCAATTTCCACTTCCATCTGCTGGAAGGAAACAGGACAGCAGAAGCCAAGGGCCCAGGCACTTTGCCCTTTCTGTCCTTCAACTTCAATCCCATTTCAGATCAACCATTTATGTATTTTGACTTTATAACTGTTCTTTAGGTAAATTAATCAGAGTTGATAATTGCCTGTTAAGTATAAATTGAATCGGCAGCAATTTAATTAGTAATAAGCAATCATGAAAATATGTTCCATTCTTTTAGCCAAAAAGATCTTTTTCATTCATACAGCTTGCTGGCCCTTGGAAGAAAATAGGAACAAATTTTTACAATGATACTAAAGTGAAGCCAGTTCTGGGACTTGAACCAACAACCTTTGAGTCATGATGACCCACCAAGATACACATGATGTAAGAAGGTCTGGCTTGCACTCTTCCAACAAACTCACCTCATATCACTTACCCAGTACACTTACCCTTCCCTCCGCCCCCATTCTCACCTATGAGGATGGGTCGCGGCTCACTCCGCACACCCACGCCGGCGCTGGTGCTAGCGGCCACCTCCACCCGATACTGCACCCCCGGTTGCAGCCCTCCCAACACCACGGAACGGATGGCAGCGTCCACAGTCTTATTCACGTGGAAACGTGTCTCATTCGCCAGGCACCAGATCTGGGGATTGGGGGAGGTGGAGTCAGGATAAGCCACAGGGTGTTGATTAGCTATTTATATACCAGGTTAGTCCCGTCAACATCAACATCTATTTCACAATGGGGGGTCTTTCTCAAAATGAGATTACAGTCAGCTGGAAACCTTAAGCCAACATGTCAAGGAAAGTCAGGGATGTTCAACAACACAGAAAAAAAGTCAACATCTTTACTAAAACTATCAGAGTAAATCACTTGGTGAAACTCAACTGCTTGATCAGAAATAGCAAGGGGTTTCTCTGAGCACACTAGCAGGGAGGAAACGGAAAAAAGTGAAATGACAGAAGCAGGTGAACATACGGGTTATGACACTACAGTTTATAATGCTGCCCTTTAAACTGGGCCCAGTGGGCGGAGTCTGTGTAAATATACATAAAATCAAGGTAAATATAGCAACGTTATGCAGGAAAATGGTAGAGCCTGTGCAAACCCAGAAAAACATGGGATAACCCAGGCCTGTCTTAGAACTGTGTGTGAGTTATCCCTCTTCGTTATCAGATTTGAATTCTCATTACGAACCTCTCCCCTGACACGCACGGTCCAACTGGTGGTTAATTACGAGCACCATCCGTGGGGCGCTGTGTGTCTCCACCGCATCCGTATAATGGCGTGTTCCTGAATTCTCAGCATAAATACGGGCCGTATCCTGAGATGCACTTTATCATTGTGCAAAGTGTCAGAAACACTAATACAGGCGGATTTGCTGAGCAAATAGAAAGAGGCAGTAAAACCACACGCACACAGCCCTTCAGGAATTCACTTCCTGAAGTGGGGGGGGGGGGCACCTTGTACTCCTGGATGATACCATTCTGGTGGTCAGGGGGTGGGGGGTCCCAGGAGACACTGATGGAAGTGCTGTTTTGGCTCCCCAGGGCGAGCACGGTCACCTGCTGCGGGGGGGCGCTGGGGGCTGGGGGTGGGTGGGGCAAGGGACACAATGAGCCAATCAGAGCCAGACCTCGTGCTCAGGGTGACCTAGCACCCATTATTATATTGCTGTGTTCTGCTGCCTAGTTAGAATTTCCTGTTTACGCAGCTATATGCAGTTATGCAGGCCTGTATGTACAACTACATCCCACACAATAATGTGGATTGTATAACATTTAAATGCTTTATCGTACAATATTTAAATGCTATTCACTTCAATATAACATATCATACACAAAACTGCTAACCAGTGAAATGTTTACTGTACAATATATTTTTATGCATATATATATCTGCAAAAGTATAGATTTAAGAGATTTTTTAAGCCATACGCAATGTTAAATTTATAAGTGGTGACTACTTGAAATCTGTTGATTCCATAACTCTGAGTTTGCTGCACCATCCACAGTTCCTGAGCTGCTATAGGCAGACCTAGGCCTTCTTCCCACCTTCCTCTGCAGTGCGGCCGGTTTTGGACTCGCTGTCAGCGCCCTGGAAGTCGTTGAAGTAGGGGCGGGCCTTAATCTCATAGACCACACCCTTCCTGAGACTAGAGAGCACAGCACTGCGCTCAGAGGCTGGGGTCACATCCTGGCTCCGCCAGGGCCCGGGGGCCGGTAGGCCTGAGGCTTGGCGGTATAGCACTCGGTAGCCCTGGATGAAGCGCGTCTGCTGATCCACCTAAGTGGAGACAGGAAGTTAGAAGTGGGAAAGCAATCGGGAAACAAGAGGAAGCGGAAGAGGAGGAGCCTCCAGGCAGACTAATAAGTAGCACTATACATAATGAGGAGGCGGGGCTAGGGGATCCTAACAGCAAGTGCAAAAAGTGATTTACATACAACTTGTTGGAAAGGGGAAAGTCAAACAAGGAGGAAGGATTGATGTAAAAAGGGAGTATAAACAGTTTGAAGGATAAAGTACAAATGGTATGGGAGCAACAAAAAAAGAAAAGACAAAAAGAGCTATCCAATCCAAACCCAGTATGGCATCACCATAGTGACCACATAGATTTGCATCATTGTTACAGTCCATCGCAGCATTGTGGCCGACACCCTCTACATAATTAGCGCCCATCAGGAGGGCGCTGTGCCTTGACTCTTGCAGCCCTCCAATGAAAAAGCTCTCAGGATCGCAGAACTCAACTCTCAGCACAGAACTGCACCTCTGTTCGCCTTTACGAATCACAAGCATGGGTGACTGCGACTCTGGGATGGGTTACAAAGAGAAGGCGTCCACAGGCAGGGGGTGCTGGCGAGCGGCACTGTTTGCCGCCCTCTCCGTGGAAGTTTTAATGGATGCGGGTAGAGAAGGAATAAGTCACGGTAATGGCCTGTAAAACACGAGAGAAGAGGCCCAGAGCTTTTAAGAAGAATATAAAATGATACGTTTTTCTCACTGGGAGAATAAATCAGCTGAGTGCTCTCCACGTTTGTGTTTACAATCCCTTAATTGAATGATTTGGGAATACAAAAGCTTTACTTTTCTTACTTACTGATTACTCTGCCACAGTTAGTGTTTATAAAATAAATGAGATTCTGTGTGTGTGCGTGTGTGTGCGCGCGTGTAAGTTTTTCTGCCGCCCTGCTGCACTCGGCTGTTCGCTCTTAAAGGGCCGTATTTTATCTCCATGGTGACGTCAATCACACAGAGGAAGCTCGCCGTGTGATGAGCGAGATGTCACACTTGCCTCATCGGGAGTGGTAC
Organism: Gymnarchus niloticus; assembly: GCA_009936485.2. NCBI lineage: Eukaryota > Metazoa > Chordata > Actinopteri > Osteoglossiformes > Gymnarchidae > Gymnarchus > Gymnarchus niloticus. Next base: position 243,014 of record JAACJT020000012.1, read on the forward strand.
ACATCCATCAGTTAAGGTCACTGACGAGCAACTAATTACAAAGTGTCAGTCACAGCCCTTTCCTTACTGACATCCGATTTGTGATTAACGTCATATTGTTCTTTTTTGTTAATGATTAATTTATTTGGCTTTTACACTTTAAGTACAAGTGTACCGTCTGTGACATCGCAGAGTAATTGGCAGGCCAGAAAATGGGGGTTTTCATTTGGTTCAAATAAAAACCATGAAATAGTTCCTTTTCACAACGAGTAAAAAATAGTAAATGGTGGAGGGATTATGTTTAGTTCGAGCAGGAAATGTTTTTTTTTGTGTTGAAGGCTCAAAACCTCCACAGCGCCACAAAAATTCAAATGTATGAGGGGCAGTTGGGTTCAAATCAAACTGGTCTGAACTGTGGGGTTGTGGAGTCCAGGACAACTGGGCTGATGGCCTGGGTCTTTTCTGAAAAGCCTGAGGTATATAATGGGGGAGGGACAGGAGCAGGACATGTGCATGTGTGTGTGTTAGGTGTATGAGCAAGGTAGGATGTGTGACGGGGACTCGCTAACGAATGAGGTCATCAGAGAAGGTTGAGATGACCCTTGACGCATATTTTCAATTCATTTTTATATAATTCGCCTTTCCCAACATTGCACTAGTAAATATTTAACAAGAACAGCATTACAGATGGACATACATCATACAGCATTACATTACAGTAGATCACATCTGAATGGGAGACGTCATCATATGACAATGGCAGCTCTGAAGTAATGACTGGATCAAGAACAAAAAGTTTTTGCAGCAGGATGCATGTGTAGAACATGCAACAGCATCTACGTGCAGAGCAGGCAAATCTGTACCACTGTCTGGACAGGATGCGGAGTAAGATAAACTTATACTCTGTCCAAACAAAGCGTCAAAACGTCGGGAAATCCCACCATAGCCAGAGGAATTAAAAAGGCGAGGACTGACAGAGAGGCTGCCTACAAGCTATTGGACCTCCCGATAATTCCAGGAATAAATTCGGCGAGCCACGTCTGCACCTGCTCTCTTGGCACCAGGAGGAGGTCCTCGCCTGCAGATTCTCATTCAGGCCATCGAGAAGGACTCTGTTCTCTACAACATGCCAGACCGTACATGAGAGAGGACGGCTCGTGAAATGACAGCAAATGTGTCGGCTTTCTTAATAGCGATCAGGAATGAGGTGATGGCCTTGTCAAGGCAATGTTTGTGTTCCCTTTATGCACCATTTGGTAACCTGGTACAAACAGCCACACTACTGTACAATGCAAGTTGTTACTGTATGAATGCATATGAATGTCATAGTTTCCTATGATCGTGGTGTGTCATGGCCCAATCAGATAACATTTTGAAATGTCCATTAGCCCACACAGATGACCCTCACAGACAGCATCTACAGATAGCCATCACAGACAGCCTTTACAGATGGCCATCACAGACAGCATTTACAGACGGCCACCACAGACAGCCTTTACAGACAGCCACCACAGATAGCCTTTACAGACAGTGACCACAGACAGCCTTTACAGATGGCCATCACAGACAGCATTTACAGATGGACATCATCCTTGGCCCTTCTAGATTTGTGACTGATAGCCTTCAAAAACGACCGTTACAGACAGACCTTGCAGATGTCCATCACAGACAACCATTACAGACAATCATCTCATACAGCCATCACAAAACAGCCATTACAGACAGCAACCCCCCTATAGCGCTGACAGAAAAGGGCCTGATTTTGGGTTGCACCCAGGCTGTAGGTTCAGGCCTGGATGTTATGATGATGGCTCTGATCTTGAATGAAACCGGTATGTTCTCAGCATGCTGAGGCAGGATAAGGTGCATCTCTGTGCGTGTCTCAGTGTGTGTGTGAGTGTGTGGGAGGGTTATTGGCGTGATTGAGCCACGCTTTCATAATACAGAACAAGGAGGGCAGTCATTATGATTTAAAAGTGGAAGATGTGAAGAATTAATTACAACTCTACTCTCTTTATATGTATTTATAAAAAAATAAAAAACAATCAAATGAATGCAGCAAGGACTCCCGGTATCAGTCATTTGATGGTGATTCAATAGTTGGCCAAGAAATATGTTTTAAAGAACAATTGTGGAAAAAATTTTCTGTATTTATTTCTCGGAAAATAAAGGTAAAATTGAAGAAAGCATAATGACATGGAACAAACAAAATGGAACAAAACAGAAAATAGCAAGAAAAGCCATGAAAATATACATTCATTTCATATAGAGCTTACATAAACATACATGATGGCATGTTCTGAGGCTTTCTCTCCCCCCCCCATTCTCTCTCCTCCTCCCTCCCCACATCACCGTGATGTCTACCAACGTGTGTCACTCACCGTCCACGTAACCTGGATGGCGGTAGCACTGAGAACCTGGGGGTCATGCAGCTGAATGACAACCTCTCCCAGCTCCTTCTGCACTTGCCTGTGGTCCACACCTTGTGCAGGGGGACTTGGGTCTGACGTAGGGAGAACAGGAGGGTGAGTCAGCACAGCAAAGTGAATGAAAACCACAGTTTACACAGTAAAGCCCAGCGGAGCCGACAGTGGAGTCTAAAGGCTAACTTGCTCCTGTCCTCCAGCATTCTAATATCTGGCTGCCCCCTGCTCCGACAGCCAACCAGACCCACCTTGTGTGCGGACAGGCTGAGACACGGGGCTGGGGTCGCCCAAACCCTGGGCATTGGCGGCACGTACGATGAACAGGTAGATGGTGTTGGGACGCAGACCGCGCACGGTGTGCTGGGTGGCCCTGACGCGCTCGGCCACCGTCTGCCAGCTGTTACTCACCGACTGGCTGAAATGCAACAAGCCATTTTATGGGTCTGTCAGTCTAGTTAATCAGTCGGGTTATCAGTTATTCGGCAAGTCGGCTAATCCTCTGATCAATCTGACAGCTAAAGTCTGTCAATCAGTCAATCAGTAAGCAACTTAGGAAAGAACCTTAAAGCATTTATTTATACTGCAAATTTAATTTTACAGCAGGACTAATTATAATTATAATTATAATCCTGAATTGGCACACAAGCACATCGAAACATTAAGTCTTAAGAACCGCGTGCAGAAACCTAAAGGCTTCGATGATGTATAGCGAGATGGGCGACGCCCCTGCTGGTCCAGGCTGCCACGTCAACGACACGCTGCTCCTGGTGACATCGGTGACCTGCGGTTTTGAGGGGGGACCAGGGAGCTCGCTGGCATCATAGGTAACAGAGGGAGTGGCCCCACCTGATTCTGGAACAGGGAAGGGAACATTAAGAATCCACACAGACATCTCACATATGTGTGCATACATACGTGTATGTGATTGCGTGTGAGACGTTTTTGCTTTCAGGTGGTGAAATGCCTCCACAATATAATGAAACAGGACAGTGGCAGAATAAGTCATTTCTTCAGCATTACTACCATAAACTAAAAGACGCTTGTTATCAGTTGTCACGAAGTCAACAGTTTGAGAGTTAAGACAGGTACAAGTTAATTACAGTAAAATGGGAGTCAATGGATAGTCCCCACAAATATAAATCAAAAATGAATGATTGTGTGTGTGCGTGCGCACCTCTCACTTCCAGGAAGGCAGTCCAGGTGGTCTCCCCAGTAGAGCTGCCAGCCACACAGGTGTACATCCCTGAGTCAGACAGCTGCAAGAGCAACATCAATCAAAGTGACACAGCCAATCGCATCGTTCCCAGCCCAGCAAAAGCCCGCCCCACCCCCACAAGGAAACTGAAGGAAGTCCTTCAACTCCCCCTCGCCTTTGGTTTCAGCGACGGGACTCAGAAGAGGAAGAGGAACACCAGAAACGCATTAACCTACTCTGCCCCTGTCTGCTTTTGGGGGGAAGGGGACGGGAGATGGTGGGGGGGGAGAGAAGAGGGAGGAGGGAATGGGTCTTCGATGAAAGTGCTGACCTTAATTTTTCTTAGATAAATTTCATTTGCTGACCACTGTGACGTTGTGATAATTCATTTAGGGGAGGCTGCTGAAAAAGGCTGGATCCCCACTGACAACTGCTCTGCTCCCCCATCTGTGAACCCCCCCCCGCGTGTGTGTCTCCTCTTCATTTATTAAATAAAACATCAGCCACTGTCAGCTCTGACAAGAACGATGGAGGTATGGGCGAGAAGGGCTGAGGAGGGCTGGTAGGGTAGAGATTATTACTGTCTGTCTGCCTGTGTGTCAGTATGTGTGTGTCTGTCTGTATCTCTGTGTGAGCAAGTACATGTATCTGTCTGAGTGCCAGTGTGTGCATCTCCGTGTGTGTGCTTTGTGTGTTTCAATGTACCTGTGTGTATCTATTTTCACTGCATATATGTGTTTATACCATGTCTGAGTGCATATCGTTGCCTGTGAGTGTGTGTTTGTGTGCATGTCACATCAGCATTTCTCTCTAAGTAAACAGCAGAGCATTGGATAGTTTATGGAAATCAATATCCCCTCTTCATCTCCTTATAAGCTACATAATTGCCCTTGTCCATATGAGTTATGCCTCTCCATCATCTGAAACCTCTCATTCTCTCTCTATCCCTTTCTCAGGTGACACCCAGCTTCCACGAAGCGCTTAGAAGGAAAGACGACATTAAAGACTGATGCTGATGGCGAAGGTGTAGCAGAAGGAGAGAGAGCTGGGGGAACAGATAAAAGGAGAGACAGGAAAAATGAGAGGAAGGACAGGAGACACGCTACTGCTGTGCCCACCACGGCAAAGATGGGGCATTTGAAGCACAAGTGTTGACCACTACACTGTAATTTGTAGGTAGAATAGGATGCATGGGAGTGATACATATACTATAATATGGAGTAAGCATTGCAATGTGGGTTTATTGTACACGGTAGGTGTAGTATAGAATACATACTGCAGTGTGGGTGTGTTGCACAGTGACGGTGTAGCATAGAATACATACTGCAGTGTGGGTGTGTTGTACAGTGACGGTGTAGTATAGAATGCATACTGCAGTGTGGGTGCGTTGCACAGTGACGGTGTAGTATAGAATGCATACTGCAGTGTGGGTGCGTTGCACAGTGACGGTGTAGTATAGAATACATACTGCAGGGTGGGTGCGTTGCACAGTGACGGTGTAGTATAGAATACATACTGCAGGGTGGGTGAGTTGCACAGTGACGGTGTAGTATAGAATACATACTGCAGTGTGGGTGCGTTGCACAGTGACGGTGTAGTATAGAATACATACTGCAGTGTGGGTGAATTGCACAGTGACGGTGTAGTATAGAATACATACTGCAGGGTGGGTGAGTTGCACAGTGACGGTGTAGTATAGAATAC
>JAACJT020000013.1:0-12676 GCA_009936485.2 Gymnarchus niloticus
TGTTTTTGGTAGTTTGGTGTTTGTTGAATATTGTGTGTGTTAGATGATTGGGGTGTGTTTGTTATTAGCGGGATGGGTGGTGGGGGGGGGGGGGGGGGGGGGGGGGGGGGGGGGGCGGAGGGGAGGAGGGTCGTACGAATGCAGGAGCCATAGCAAGTCCATAAAGGATGACAATGAATTGAAAAAACCCGCCCTACCATTACACCCTTTATAATGCCGTGCTACTGTTTTTGAGGTCAAGCAGAGGGCTTAAGGTAGTGACACAGATCTCCCCTGACACATGCCAGGGAGGCAGGCACCAGCGTGAAGAGATGGCACAGAACAATCTCCAGTTAGTTAGCCTTTGGAACTTCAGATAACCACCCCGGCTGTGCTTTGTTTTATGTGAAGGTTATTGAGGTGCATTTGCATGTGTGGGCTTCATATATATCTGCCGGTAGGGTTAATTCTTTAGGGGAAGCATGATAGAATGGAGCAATATTTATTCAAATGCAAGTTACTTGTATAGTTATCTGCATTTAAAGCCATGAATAAACTTGTAAAAAATCAGAAAGATTATGCTCATAGCATATAATTTATATAATTTTACTACTAAATACAGCTAGCTGCAATGGACCTTTGTCCAGTATGGATTTAACTGAATTTCTGTTTATTTAGAACCCTTCCTAGCACTGCTGCCTGAATGTACTTAACATTAATTGTTTAAATTCACACTTTCCATAACTCGGCATTTCAAGACAAACTCAGAGATTTTATCCACTGCACCTAGCTGTGTATTAATCCATGAAAATTGCTATTTTTGACTTTTTCCAGCCCTGTTTTTTGCATCTTTTTGCTTGTTGAGGACTGTGAACAGCTTCCATTACTTGCAGGCCATATGTGCTGATCAGAGTGCCAGAGAAGTGGGCAGTTAATGCACTTTATGACTCAAAAGAGACTTAACTCACAACTCACTGGCAAGATGGAGACTCATTTTGATCACAGGGCCCAGTCTGGGTGTCACATGCTTACGTGTGCAACCCCTCACTTGAACCCACAGGAGTACACGATAGACGTGTTCTTCAGACAGAGCTGGAAAGATGAGCGGCTGAAGTTTAACGGGCCCATGAACATTCTGCGGCTGAATAACCTGATGGCCAGTAAGATCTGGACCCCAGACACCTTCTTCCACAACGGCAAGAAGTCTGTGGCCCACAATATGACCATGCCAAACAAGCTTCTGAGGATCCAGGAGGATGGCACCTTACTATACACCATGAGGTAGAGGCCACAGTGACTCATTTTGCTTATGATAAGTAAAATGGCGCCATGTTTTCCATTTCGCTTCAGAAGTGTTATTTAACGTAACTGGGTGGCTCAGGGCTCAGAAGGGCATCAGTATTACAGAGGACAAATCTTTGTTCAAGGTTTGTCATTACACCTAAAGACACACCTAATTCAGATGTCCTTATTTCTGGGAGGATGTTCAAGATGTTCAGCCTCCCAAGGTTTCTTCCTCTCGAGGGAGTTTCTCCTTGCCGCTGTCATCTTTGGCTTATTCACTGGGGACCCTGAGCCCAGGACTATGTAAAGTGCTTTGTGACAGTGCTTCTTGTTAAAGGCGCTATATAAATATAAAAATTTAGAAATTGAAAATAAATGAGCTTTCGTCATCTTTTATGACTGTTCTGATATTGGTAGATGCTGGGGTAAAGATACACGGCTTCACATAAGTCACAGAAGCTCTCAATTCTTTTGGGGTAATTAACCTCAGTGCATTAGGTCAGATGATCAACAACTGATTCTGGATCAGTTGGACAAATTGCACTTTTATTTTTTTTTTTTTAATGAGGGTTTCATGTCAGTAGGGACGTAATTTATCCTATACCCTGGCTTTGACCCCTGTTCAGTCAGTCCAGTGATGGGCTCATTATGGTGAAAAGTGAGGTCTCTGAAACATGAATGCAAAGAATATGCAAAGGAGAAGATTGCACATTTAACCACTATACTATGTCCAGCAGATACACTGTGTAAACTGTTCATTATCTCTGCAGAAGTTAATTCTAATTGGAGTGATCTTAGGGCACTGTATATTTCATCTTAATTCATTTAAGTCATCTCAATATTGAACTGTTTTTATTTACTTGAAGTATTCCCTTCCCGAGGGTTATCCAGTCTGTCAGTTTGCTCATTTTTAAGGGAATCTCTACATACTGTCCACCAGAAACTAAATATATGCAGCTTCTTTTACATCCACTTATGAAAATAGAGTTGGAGTCATGAGCCACCCTCTTTGTTGGTTCGAGATGCCCATAAATCACCCAGCCAGCTGCGGTTACTGCCCTGGCTGATTTTTGTGTCTCCCCAGGCTCACGGTTCAGGCCGAATGCCCCATGCACTTGGAGGACTTTCCCATGGATTCTCACTCCTGCCCCCTGAAGTTTGGCAGCTGTAAGTAACGGCCGGACCGCCGACCCAAAGCTGCAGTGATCTAGAAACAAGCATATTCATCCTCTGGCAAATACCATTTTCCATAGCGTTGCTCAGAAAGGGAAAAGTTCAATACTGAAGCCGTGTTGCATATTTATACTGCCATATTTCTATTCTTTTCGTGTTTATAAAGATTTGATTATACATTTTCTCCTCCACAGCCATGGGAGATGAAAAACTGATCCTTAACAGTACTTGTGTTTTCCTCTTGAAATGTCGATGAGGGTCTGGGATATGAACTTCTTCGCTATGAAATATTCAGCTTTTTCCATGTATTTTTTAACACTTCTGTATGAAATGTTTTCAAAACTTAATATAAACACCTCAAGGTTTAACATTAGGCTTCATCCATCCATCCATCCATCCATCCATCCATCCATGCTCCTGTGCAGGGCCATGGGGGGTCCTAGAGCCAATGAAGGCTGTACTACGTCTAATAGCTGTTGATGCCTTCTGAATATGACAGAATTTTCATTTTATAGGGACATCTTATTTTTCATCAAATCGGCCTCTACAGTTCTTCTCCTTTGAAAGAGGAAAACGCAGTTAAATATACATTGTGATACATTATGATATTTATGGTTTTTAAAAGGTTGTTTCTGCATCATCTGGGTAGATTTTGGACAGTGTGAGTTCAAGATTAAAATGTCAGCTATGCAGCAATGTAAATTATTTCGGTTTCAAGTTTTAGGTGAGCTTTTTACTGGTAAGTCCATACTTTTTTTTATAATATTCTATAATGTGGAACAGTTGACTGAAAGCCTCATGATTTTTATAGCATAATAAAAATAAGCAAAATAAGTGGAAATTCTTTGCATGTGGTCACAAGATGAGGTAGTCAATTAAACTGCTATGGAAATGCAGCTTTTTAATGTTTAAAATAATTAGGTCAGAATGGGAGTTTCTAATTATACAGTTTGCTTGAGGGTGTTTACAAATATCCCTTTTCACTTCATCCATATTTTGAGCTCTTGTTTACTTTAGCAGGTAAATATAATGGGAATGACCTTGAATTTGTTGTAGCATTTGTGATTTATATGATCTTTATAATTTCCTGCCTCAGCTATAAAATGCATATGGATTATTGAGATGACTTCCTTTCACTTGTGTTTATAGTGCATTTTGAAATACTATGCATGTCACCTGTGTTATGAATGTGTGATTAATAGTAGTCATTACTTGTATTTTGGCATGAAAAAAAGTGAATTCTTGCTTCTTAGATGTGGGCAAGCCCAGAAAAAAAGCAAAAAAAAAAATAAACAGCATTCGGATGTCAGTGAAATGTTTTCTTCTGTGATGTCACTCTGACAGTCTACCTTCTCTCACTTAGCTATGAGTCGGCCTGTCTGCGTGGCTCCCACGCGATGGTTCTCAGATCACAGCTGGTGTCTCCCCAGCCAGGCCTCCATCTATAAATCCACCTCATCTCTGCCGTGTTTCCATCCCTCCCCCAAATACAGAAACCCTCCCCTCACTAGCCTGTCCTCTATGTCTTCAACACTGGGGCGAAAACCAGAACCTGCTGAATCCTTCCTTACCTGATAGTTGGCCATAGAGACACCATCAACTACGCTGGTACCTACGGTTACTGGATCACATTCAGGAACCGCGGCTCTTCTCTACAGGTCACATGATGACATTTCGGTGTCATGTTATTGTGCTTAACTCTTAATGCCCTTATTCATGGAACGTAATCGACTCTGACACTACTGCCTTCCTTTAAATTTCCTCACCGTATCCCAGCCCCTTAAACTTGAATTTCCAACGGGCCAGTTAACACGAGCGGGTGCAATCACATTCGTGCAAAAAGCCACATTACTAACTTGGGGATTATTCATGCTTTTTAGAAGCATTATATGGTAGAAGGTAAGCAATTCCTTGTCCGGCTCACGATGGGCAAGGCGGCGGCCTGGGGCAGGGCCTGGAGGGACAGGGCAGACCTGTCTGTCATCGCTGGCTAAATGAGTAGCACGTCAGATGGACTTGACAGGTGGGCCTCCGAATGGGATGGATGCCCTTGTTAAGCACTCGTAATAAATCACAGCAGCTGGTCTGGTGGGGATCAGATATTAGGAACTTTTCCTGTAACAAAAAGATCTTCTAATGCCGCAGCTGTGAATGTGTGTGACATAAATGTAATATTGAATGTCAATACTGTAAGCGATCTTAGTCACTTTAGAAGGTACGTGATGTTCAATTTTGTCTGCTGATGTGGTTGATGCTTCTAGAAAATGCAAGTGCAAACCTGGTAGGCAGTTAGTGTCACAACCAAACAAATAGAATGTACAAGCTGCTAAGTACCATTGAATGCTACTGTACAGTTTTGTATATAGTCTGCATGTTGCGCACTGTGGCTGTCTGGCACTCTGTGCCACTTCGGTTTGGTACACCAGGTTGCTCAGGCGTTGCACACCTAAGCAAGGCGCATAACCTGAACTTTACTTGAAGCTCCCGGGCGAGCAGTGGCTGAAGGCCAGATAACACAGCAGGCTGAGCATCTAGAGGAACTTTCCCCTATTGAAGGAAGGTGTCGTATTACATAGCGGCGGTTAGAGCTAAAACACTCAGAGGTGATGGCCAATGAGTAGCATTTGCTGGTATGGCAAACAGTGACATAGCATGGTGGCAACCATTCCGTCCGTGCTCATATCTCACATTTTCACATGGAAATAGCAGAGGTTTCTGCTGATTATGTGGTCATAATTTGTCCGCTCCGGGGCCTTATGACTCATGCCAACCCCGAGAACAGAAGACGTCTAAGCTCATGACACACATCGGGGGACTGACTGTCCGCAGTCTTCGAGATTCCTAGTCCGGTTTTTGTGCCATCTTTGGCAGCCAGAATCATTCGTCTACGTGAAAATCGCTGGACGGCTTTGTGGGAGGGTGGGCAGGTGTGCTGTTGACTTCTAGCCATGTGCTGGGAGAGGGGAGCAGATGGACGAGGCGATGGTTGGTCTCAACTGCGCTGATCTGATTGTTTAGTGCCAAACATGCCCGCGTGAAAAAAAAGAAAAAAAAAAATCAATAATAAATTGATCAAACAATCAAAAAATCCGTCACAATCAAATTGACACAAAGAGTTACACTTTAGCTTTTCTGGAGGAAATCAATAAAATGTAATTGCCTGTGCTGGTAAAAATGAGGAGAAATGAATAATACTCCATAGGATTTATTTATGAAAATGTGCAGGTCACAAGCGTGATTGTAGATATCATTAAAAAATGGAGATGTGATTTTAGATGGATCGATTCATGGTGGCATACGGCACCTGGGGACTCAACATCTGTGGTCCAGCTGCTGAAGTCTTAGTATCTTCTGGTTCTGTGGCATTTACACCTTCTGATTGTTGTGATTGAAAGGTTATTTCTTCACGCCCGGTAACTGAATGATGCTGCTTTACCTGTCATTGAATCGTTCTAGCAAAGAAATAAAACAGCCGTTCAGAGGAGTGGAACTGTAAAATTGAAAGCTATGAAATTAGTAAACAATAGTAAATATCGCTGTAATTCTCTCAAAGGCAGACACCAGTGTCTTATAACCAGATTTAAGGGTGAGGCCTGCAGTGCACTAGCCAAATGTCATGTGACTACCCCAGGGCCTCATATCTCTGAGTTTGTGTCAGGCAGCCCCTATCAAACCCCTTTAATGCATGTGGAGGCATGTAAGATTCTGTCAAAATGTAATCATTTGTTTTTGCCACAAAAGCCTTTGATAAATGCTTCTAAATATTCCAGCATTACCCATAATGTGTACCTTCCTAAATGTGCTTTTATAGATAATGACACCTGTGACCTCAACACATACGCAACTTATAAAAGAAAATTACCTTTTGGCGCAGGAAAGAACTGCATCTTGTTAGATCGGATTTCGCGTCTGTAATTCAAATCCATTATATATTGTTAGACCTCTCAATTTGGAGTGCAAGGTGCAGGTATATTGCCCTCATAAATCTTCTCTCTGTGTGGGCTGCATTTTCAACTTGCTGGATATTGAGAACTGTTCATTTATATTTGAGCAAATGCGGTATGTTTGAAATCTTGAAGGATTTCTTGCGGGGGTGTCGGCGCTGTATGATTTTTAGGCCAAATGTGCCTTTTGTTGAAACAAGGAACGCATACACATTTTAATCCGGTTGTCACCATATCAGATGAAATGTAACCCAGATGGGATGAGGACTATATTCCCAACAATATGACATTACCACAGCAATCTGTGCTCAGATTTTTAATTTGGGTTTGAGGTGTAACAAAAATCTGCAAAAATAAATGAAAAAAATACGTTTTCATAGCTAAATATATGAAAATAATAAAAATATTCTGACATGATGATGATGATGATGATGATGATAATGATGATGACGACAGCGGATGTAAGCTACGCAGGGGGTACGGTGGCTCAGTGGTTAGTTCTGTTGCCTCACACCTAAATATATGAAAATAATAAAAATATTCTGACATTGTGATGATGATGATGATGATGACAGCGGATGTAAGCTACGCAGGGGGTACGGTGGCTCAGTTGGTTAGTTCTGTTGCCTCACACCTTCAGGGGTGTGGGTTCGGATTCCAGCTCTTAGTGTGTGGAGTTTGCATGTACTTCACAGGCTTCTTCCATGTACTCCAGTTTCCTCCCATCGTCCAAAGACATGTGTTGCAGGCTAATTGGCATGACTAAATTGTTTATAGTGTGTGTATGACTGTGCCCTGTGATGGGCTGGCATCATGTCCAGGGTACACCTAAGGATAAGGCTGCCCGGGAGGCAGTTTGTAATATGGATGGATGAGGTATGTAGGTCTACAGAGCATGCAGTGTCCATCCACCTTATCATCACTTTTCCCAGTAAGGGTCATGGGGCCCTGAGCCTATCTCAGACAGCACAATTCATATATAATAATATTTATGATGTAGCTGACTATGAATTTATGTTTCATATTTGAAATAATTTTCTCACTTTGCTTCTCAAGAGGCAAAAATCTTTTAAAAAAAGTGTTTCTCTGTTTTAAAGACGTGATCTTCACCCTCTGATGTAATGTCCTCTGATCCTCAGACGCCTACACGATGACAGAGGTGACATACACGTGGACTCGTAACGCATCAGAGTCGGTTGTGGTGGCAGAAGATGGTTCTCGGCTTAACCAGTACGATCTGCTCGGGCAGACGGTTGGGAAGGAGACCATCAAATCTAGCACAGGTAAGTTCTGATGTTTCAGGTTGATGGTAGTAAGTCGGGTGCAGTTTTTGGTATCTCTTCATCGCTCGGCATCATCTCGGTGACAGCATCATGAAGACTTAAAGCAAGAACTTACATTCATCCCGCGTGAGGCGGGAGGAGGATTTTTGGGTCAGTTTGCTTGGCTTTCATTTTCACATTTTTGCTGCTGACGGTTGCTCATAAATGAAACTTGGCATTTTACCCTTCAGTTGGAAAAGAAATTCTTGAGAGGTTTTCTCCCCATGAACCACTCTTAAAAGATAAAGTATTAAACTGCTTGAAATAGCAGTGGCAGGAGGCAGACATGGCTTTCCACTTTGGCTTGGGTGTGGGTGCATCACTAAGATGAACTCAGGTGAAGGCTTGGTGATTTAAAGGCTCCTGGGAGGTGGTCGTGATGTGGAATCCTGTGGGAAAGCCTGTTTTCAGAGGTTCGCTCTTTCAGGGTGAGTGAATGTAGGACTGGCGTGGAATTTTCTATTCCTGAAACACATGCCATCTGAGTCTTGGGAAACAAAGGGTCACGTGGCTGTTCGCAAGAGTTATTATTTTTTTTTCCTTCAAGGGTCTCCCATTACATCATGACAGATCTGCTCTTTTAATTCTGCTGTGTTTGGTTGTTTGGTACCTTGTCGTGTCATTTTTTGTTTGAAAACAAACAGTCTGTAATGATCTAATTGCATGTACATACATGTGGGAAGGTAGATTAGCATTTAGCTTTAGTCACCCATCATTGCTAGCTGGCTTTACATACGTGACTCATGGCAGACATGAGAATGACCAGCTTTAAAGGAAAGGAAAAGAAAGGAAATGACGACGGGAGGGTGTCAGAGAGGTGCGTGTCACGAGGCAACACAAAACCTAATCTGACAGCCCAAACTATACCAGTTGTTAAGGTTTTGATACTTAAGAAAGATTAATCATGAGCAGTTTTCAGACATCCCACTATGGAAATACTGTCATTTGCTTTGTTGGCCTGTGCTAAAATACACAGAGAGGAGAAAAAAAAAACGCGTGAAAAGCCACTTTAGGCAAGGTAGCTCAATTAAAGCAAAATGGATCAGTGGTGAAGAGGCCGGAGGGAGGTTTGATGAAGATTATCAGCGAAGTGCTTAGCATTGACTCTGTCCCCGAGTAAAAACCGACGTTCGATCTGCGTTCGGATCTGCCGGTCACGGGTCCTCTGGATGCAGGTTGATGTCGGTTACAGAGACGCACACGGTCTAAATTAAAACTTTGGGTTGGGAATTAAAGACTGCAGATATCAGTGAAATGAATTGTTTATCAAGTTTGAAGAACGTCATGTTGCAATCTCAGATGGAGAAAATGCAAAACAAACATGCGTGAGCTCAGTATGGCAGATATTTGAGGCATGATGAACTCTGACCTGGTTTTATTTATTTAAAGGAAGCTGATTCTTTAAGATTTCAGTAATGCCTGAGGATAGTGTCTACCGTAGAGCGATTTCATCTTCCCTGATATCATTTTTTACATTGGTTACAGCGGGGATGATGCATGTTGCATTCAGAATGTATGCGTCGATAATTTCTCATTTGTTGTTATTGCGAGCTCACATTAAAATGCTTACAAATGAGATTATTCTTTGTGCTCATATACTGTATATAAGTGACTTCCTTATATAGAATTATGTTTGCTGTAACAAATGGGTGCATAAATGGCACAGCAGTTGGAACATAATGCGGCAGAGATGGTGACAGTGAAATGACCAGACGGCCCGGGATCTCACTGAGAGAGATGCAGAATTCATTGTCCAAATTGGGAATCGCTGACCAGAAATCAGAAGTCGGTTCAGATCTGCACAGATTTGACCTCTGTGTGAGACTGGCAAGATAGAAGCCTGACCAGACGGCCCGGGATCTCACTGAGAGAGATGCAGAATTCATTGTCCAAATTTGGAATCGCTGACCAGAAATCAGAAGTCGGTTCAGATCTGCACCGATTTGACCTCTGTGTGATACTGGCAAGATAGAAGCCTGACCAGACGGCCCGGGATCTCACTGAGAGAGATGCAGAATTCATTGTCTAAATTGGGAATCGCTGACCAGAAATCAGAAGTCGGTTCAGATCTGCACAGGTTTGACCTCTGTGTGAGACTGGCAAGATAGAAGCCTGACCAGACGGCCTGGGATCTCACTGAGAGAGATGCAGAATTCATTGTCCAAATTGGGAATTGCTGACCAGAAATCAGAAGTCTGTTCAGATCTGCACAGATTTGATCTCTGTGTGATACTGCCAAGATAGAAGGCACTTCTGAGAAAGGCTAACATTAATTGCCACCTGCGGTCTGCCAGGCACCATGTAACAGAACCAAAGAGTCTCTGGCGAAAGATTTTATATTGTAATGAAACCAAAGCTGGACTCGTTAGCTTGAACGTGAACCCATTTGTCCTGGTAACAGTACCCCGGTCATCAGGTAGTGTTTGCAGCATAATTGCAGCGGGGGTTGGTTTAGGTTTGAGCGGGACTAGGTACTAGGTGATGTCCAAATCCTGATATTGGAAATTCCTGGTGGACTGTCTGATTCAAAATGAGATCTGTGCTTATGGCGAAGACGGATGTCCCAGTGTCACGATGACCCAAAAGACATAGTGAACAGCTCAAACCTTAAAAACAAAAGGTTCATGTCAGCCCAGTTAGAACCTGGACTTAGATCCCATAGAACAGGCTATGTGTGGTATGACCTAAAAAATGCTATACACTGAGCAAATTTGCACTAAGGAAATTGGCAAAAATTCTGGCATCAAAATGTACAAAACCCAGGCAGGGTCTGCCTGGACTCGGAGCTCCATTTGCTGCCAAGAGCCTCACGGTGTAGTATTGCCATGGGGGTGATTGCTTTTCTCAACGAGACGTGTGAGCTTTTCATTCTTTAAAGTTCAATAATAAATATTTTTCCATTATGAATGTTGACTTCATTACACTGGTGAAGTGCGAGGTGCGTTATTCACGTGTAACAGAGTAGATTGTGGAAAATTCCAATGGGACAGACACTTTCTGACGGTATTGTACATACATCTTATGATTTTTTGATTTCTCTTTCTGCATTTCTGTTGGCGACCGACCCTTATAAATAGTTGTTCTCCCAAGGACTGGATTAATGGGTTTTGTTGCAAATGATGTTGAATGGAAGATGTTGTTTGTTCGCCTGTTTCAAGATGTTCCAGAGGCTTGGCCACATCAGTGTGCACTGCTCCTGGAGTGCAATTAAAACCACTTTACTGCACAATGCTGTCATTCGAGCATGCCGTGCGCGGGGGGTAATTAATGCCGTACTGGGCAAAGCTCAGCATCAAAGACTGCCGCATTTAGTTTATGTATTTTGCGTGCTTCAGTATGTGTAACCGTGGTTTGTTTGAGTTTTGGGGGTGCCCGACATCTCTGTACACTGGGGTCTAAATATTCCCTCCAAGTGTCTTCCCACTTTACAAAGCCTTGCTGTTTTGATAACTATGTCTTTAACCAGCCATTACTTTGTAAACACGTATGCCATGTCAGCGAAGGACTGGTACTTTGTCTAGACTATCCTACATCCTCTGCTTCTATCTTGGGTCAGTAGTGGTAGCTATTGGTTGATTCATATTCGCAAAGGTGAAATTGCACTTCAGGTAAATTGATCGCTTTTGCTGAGAAGCAGTTGATTTTAAAGGTTTACCAGCAGTAGCAGTGACAATGGTAAACACATCACAAAGCCTTTGGAGATGTACAAATTAGCATTTGTTATTTCTTATTTTATATGTTTTTCCAGCATAATTGCATTTTAAAGTATTATAGCTTTAGTCAGCTGTTTGAATGGTACAGTTTCCCTCGTGCAGTTAATAGGATGTGTTTTCCAAAGGCTCCCATGCTATCTTCTTTGAATTTAATATAAATTCCAATTAGAAACATCCCGTACTCCCGTTTGCTGGTGCTTTTTTTCAAACCGTCATTTCTCATAGATTTGCTTTGCCCACTTTAATTGGGTGCCGTCCGACTCGCTGTGGACTTCAGAGGGGCCCTATATTCCAAAAGGCGACGTTTGAACCAAAGATGATCACATGTGCATGGTGCATAATCTGCCAGATTTACACTTCAAGTAGTCGGGCCACAGGGTCACCCGATGTCCTCGGAGTCCGCATGCTGGTGAGGTCTTCACGTGCAGTCAGTAATGAGAGCCCGTGGCCTCGTCTTCATTAGGTACCATGAGAAATTTGTCAGGCCGACTCCACCGCGCTCTCACTTTTGATCACGCAATAAAACATGCGACAAGATGCAATCAATGGAGGGGGGCGGGGATCAAAGGCTTTTATTGCTCGTGTGGTGTTTTAACGTTCAAGTTCAGAGACCTCCACGCACTTATGGATGTGGAGACCTGGAAAGACACGCGACTGCAAGGGAAGACAAGATGCAGTCGTGACAGAGTAAATGCCAGTCATTACATAAGCAGTGACTCTGTCCTCGGTCACTAAATTCAGAATCAGGATGCTTTTTACAGTGGCGTATTTTTTGCATAGGTGTAGTTGTAGAACTCTATAAAGGTGCATTGGAAAGAAAGATGTTCGCGTTCAGAGGAGATAGCTGGTTTCGACTTCGAGTGGGCACTGGTCTTACACCAGCACCGATTTCGAGATTTGCATACTGAAATAGATCCGTCCATCCATCCACCCGTCTTCTAACCGATTATTCAGTATACTTCATAGTTAGTCCTGGGATAAGTTGCCGGCCTAATTGGAAAATGGACATGACAACACCCAAGGTGAGAGTCTATAACATTCTACAGACACTCACACATCATATGGACTATTTAGAAACACTAGTAGAAATAGCTGCATGTCTTTGGGCTGCTGGGGGAAACCTGAGTAACTGGATGAAATCTACACAATGAGGGCAGTATTTTAACAATCAAAAAAAGCTCAACCCTACATGGATGAGGTGACGGTGCTGTCCGCTGCACCACCGTGAGTCAAAATCCATCCATCTTGTCCTATTCAGGGT
>JAACJT020000013.1:12776-45412 GCA_009936485.2 Gymnarchus niloticus
CCTACATGGATGAGGTGACGGTGCTGTCCGCTGCACCACCGTGAGTCAAAATCCATCCATCTTGTCCTATTCAGGGTTGCAGAGGGACCTGGAGCACATGGCGGGGGACACCCTGGGTGGGGTGTCAGCCCACTGTAGGGCATAGTTACACTTACACACACAATTTAGACCTGCCAGCTAGCCTACAACACGTGTCTGAACTGTGTGAAGAAACCCATGAAGTTCATCCAGACTGACGTATGATTTGAACCCCAAAGCCCGGACGTGTAAGGCAACAGTGCTAACCGCTGAGCCACCATATCCCCGTATTAGCTAAAATATAGAGATCAAAAATACTGTGATTTCCAGCTTTTACCCTGTGTTTCATAAATTATTACCATTAATCTTCCTTTGAAAATGTTATATCAACGTTACCACAGTAACTTTCATATAAACGTATGGTCTATCTAAAAATATACAAGATAATACTTATATCTACAAGTATTACAAATATTTTTTAAATGTTTCACCAGTTAAATATCAATGAGTAAAAAGTTCTAGGTGTATCTGATGTATCTTCTGTCTGCCATTTTGAAAATGTCTTATTGCATCTTTAAG
Organism: Gymnarchus niloticus; assembly: GCA_009936485.2. Taxonomy (NCBI): domain Eukaryota; kingdom Metazoa; phylum Chordata; class Actinopteri; order Osteoglossiformes; family Gymnarchidae; genus Gymnarchus; species Gymnarchus niloticus. The sequence goes on from JAACJT020000013.1 coordinate 13,374, forward strand.
CCTGCAACTCACACATTCCTGGCAAATTTAACCCTAACCCTTCTGTAGATGCCCCTGCAATGGAAAAGCCTGATAACTTCTGACTGTTAACTTTTCTCCCTAGAATCAGTGCCAGAAATGAGCACTCAGTGGTTGCTGACCCAGAGAGCTCTTTGTCTTTGAAGCCGTGCCATTGGTTCTTAGGGTAACTGTGTTCATTTGGAGTCTCTAATGTGTTTTCCACCCTTGCTGTTTCCAGAGACGCAAACAGCCCATTATCGTGCTGATAGCCGCTCCTGGCTCTCTCGTGATCTTAGATGCGAGAACCGTGATTCTTCATGTGCGATAGGTGCGACAGAAATAATGGGTAAAATTGTGAACGCTGGGAACGGGGGGTGAGGGTAATAAAACCTGACATCGCTAAGCCAATTATTCTATTGGAAAAAAATCACATTAGTTCGCAACGTTCAAGACTGTCCCCTTCCTGCTGTGTTAGAACGTACCCTAGAATGCGGTTCCTTTGTCAACTTCCCTCAGCCTAATGGCCCTGAGTTATTACCATAGTTATGTGCATTATCTGTTTAGCAGATCATTCAGTGCGAAGCAGCTATCACCGTCTGCGTCCACCACCTGAGTGAGTGAGGTTGCAGGTTAAAGGGTCTCTAAAGGATGGTCTGGGAGCTGCATTACCTAGTAAACAGGAAAGAAAACCATTTCACAAGAACATTGTTCTAATCTTAATGTAGGCCAATGAGCAAATTGACTGAGGTTATTAGATGAGTATTTTGTAAAGAGCGCCGATGCCAAGAGTACCGTTGCGTTTGTCCTAATGGGCGTTGGTTCAACCTGAGGTTAAATAACTTCTGCTAATGTTATTTTTTTGTTTAATCGTCATTCGGTTCATTTTTTATTTTTTGCTTATTTCCCACCCGGCCTCTGGTTTTTTGTTTTTGGTCACGGAGGGCTTCAGTGTCAATGCTGTTTACCGAGTGACAGAGATCCGTCATTAGGCAGAGACTTCCAGCCCTGTAAGATTCTTCTCCCTTCCTTCTAGCACTGCATGGAAATTCCAGTGCCGTTTCCTGGGCAGGTTTGTGTATGCCGGTTTCTCACCAAACGAGAAATACAAACTAAGTACCCGCCCTTCTATGAGAGCAGAGGCTTCATTTCTTTTTGGGATTAGTGGGTAAAATCATCAGGGTTGAAACTCGCCACATAAAATGTAAGCGTTTGCTGCCAATTAGTAGAGAGGCGGAAATCAACAGAGCTGCAGGAAGTAAACCAACTGCATCTCTCACTACAGAGAATACTGTGCTGTTTTCACTCAGCTCTGACAGTTTAATCAGACATCTTATGTCAATATTATCAATATTATATTCAATCCATCCATCCATCCATCCTTCGTCTAACCACACTTGCGGTACGGGGCTTGGAGCCTATCCCACGCAGCACGAGGCACAAAGCAAAATGGATCATGGATGAGATGCCAGTCAGTCACAGGGAACATTAATATTATATTTAGTTTTCCTGATTACCATTTTGGTTATGTATATTTCCGGATAATGGTTTTAAACGTCATGCTTCAGTCACATTAAGCATCATCCAATGGAATTATTATATTTTCTGAAGATGCATTTCGAGATGTTTCTAGCTCAATGAAAACTGTGTCAAGCTTTATGAAATTTGGCTGTTAGATTTCTTTTCCAAAACTGTGAGGAACCTTATTGCCATCTGATGACCGATGGGCTGTTACAGCGTATGCATAATCATTACTGTATACATGTATAAATAACACATTTGTGACGATAAAACCACTGTAACTGGATTCACTTTGTGGATCTGCCCAGAATTTGTCTAAGGAATCGCATCACTGCTGGCAATGTGATTCATATGACTTGTTCTGTATAATAATTGCAGAATCTATTTATACTGTAATGCTATTTAAAAGGCAGTGATGCAAAGGGGTCATTCACAGCGATTTGTCAAAGGTGATTTTTGAAAACTGCAAGAAAAAGCAAGATGAAATATGACTTTATTTATTATGTGCTTTAATTCTTTCTGTTTCTCATTTTTCCCCAGCGTTTTTTTTTTCATATCCCTCTAAAGTATGATGAATCATCATTATTCACATCGATGTGAAAAGATCCGGTCAAAACCCTTGGTGTAATATTTTATAAAGTCATTAGAGCTAAAGTTAAGTCTCTCCATCGAAAACAGTGCTGATCCCACCTTTTCATATAGCTGCTCCTCACCTTTGACCTCTAACCTCTCCTCAGGCGAGTACACGGTCATGACAGCTCAGTTCCACCTGAAGCGGAAGATCGGCTACTTTGTGATCCAGACCTACCTGCCCTGCATCATGACAGTCATCCTGTCCCAGGTGTCCTTCTGGCTGAACCGGGAGTCTGTCCCTGCCAGGACTGTTTTCGGTAAGTGTTACACAGGGCTCTTCAGCTGCCCAAGAGCATTATGGGGCCGGTGGAGCAGAACGTGGAGGAGATCTATGTCCTCTCTTTTCTTTCGTCCCTGTGTTGTGAAGGGCTAAAAGAAGCTCACTTTCTCTCATTTGCTTTGGCACTGAAAGCAGATAGAGGCAGTGTCTGTGTGTTCTAGGTGGGGATTAGAGCTACGCCCTACAGTAAGTTTGCTGTTGTGTCAGCACTGTGTGCTGAAAAGCTCAGCAGGACGGCTTTTCGTCTTTGTCTTTTTAAGTGTTCCTCGGACCAGTGGGGTAGTATGGCGATTAAGGAGGCGGACACAGGGAGGGTGGGGGTTCAAGTCCCATGGGGGAGCCCCGCTGTTATGCCTTTGAGTAGCATATTCATCTGAATTGCTGTGGCAGATTACCTAACTGCATTATTGACTTTGGGCGAGTTAACACAAAACAAAAAGGCAGTATGAGGGCTGAATGGGGAGTGTAGTTGCCCTTACCTCTGGGGTTGAGGGTTTGAATTCTGCTCCCTCACTGCATATGCATGGGCTTTGCATGTTCTCCTTTATTCTGTGGGTTTCCTCCCATGGTTTAAAGGCATGTAGTATGATGCACTCATGTCCTTAAATCATACGTTGTGTGTGTGTGTGCAGAGATGGGAAACCGAACATCAAAATCTATTTTGTACGAAACACCCTACTTGCAAATGTATCAAAATAAACTACAAAATACAGCAATGACACAATGTACCAAAATGAAGTACTGTGTTTTGCATTTTAAAAATACATTTCACAAACTTCCATTTCACATCGGCCTGTTTGATCTGTTCCTTCACCAGCATGTTGACTCGAGCTTTTCGCTGCTTAACAATGCACAACACAACTGTAAACTAGAAAAAAGATCAAATATTTGAGTGTCTAAAATATATTCCAAATACTCATATGAACACCAAGATAAAAGTTTATCCAATTAAAAAGAAAATGGAATAATAACACAATCAGAACAATTTGGTTTACTTAAGGCCATCAAAGTAGAAGCCTTAACGTGTTGGCATTATTGCTTTGATTGCGTAAATGCTGCTTTCATACCTTAATGGAAGAATAGTATGGGCAGGCATTTTAAATAGAGATCTGTAGTATTCTGGCTGTAAACAACGTGAGAGTTTCTGTCCACCCAATTTGAGAATTCACAACTAAACCGATACATTCACTTAGCGTTTAATGGGGAGGCTGAAAGAGAGGAAAAGCTATGAGACATTCTTACTTGGTTCACTTTGCTTTATAAAAGAAAAATATTGTTCCAGCATGAGCCGGTGCTGCTTCTGGGCTGGACTCCCAGCATGCACCGAGATGTTAATAGTTGATTGCTGCAGTGTTTACTTAATTAATCTGTGTTTTAATGCATGTTGCCTGTCCACCCTGATTGTGTGGTGTAATGAGAATCTCTCCCCAGTTGTGGTCGATGTATTGGTTGCTTTTACATTAACTTGTTGAAATAAAAGCAAATTGTTTAAAACGGGATTTTTCAGAATGATGCTTTGCGTGAGACTCTCCACAATCACCTAATTTGCAATATTTGTGCTTCCGAATTGAAATACCACAAGAATACTGCTGTGAAATTATTTTATTTTATTGAAGGTTTGTGCATTAAAATGAGCATCTTGCCAGTTTCAAGCTTTCAGTGGTTGTTAGGCTTCTGTTTTTTGAGCCATTTATCAAGGTTTCACCTTCTGTTTTTAAAATAGTTCTGTTATTAGATATAGTGGAGTGAAATGCTGATAGAGGCATAATTTAGTTTTGTCTATATTTGAAGCATTCTGTTTGGAATAAATCAATTTCTGTGCTGAATAAAAACAAAATATTTTTGGATGTTAGTGCAACATGAGGTTATATGCGATTAATCGTGCAGGTAATCGCCAAGGGGTGCGATTAATCGTGTAATTAGTTGTGATGGGTATGATTAATTGTGATTTATAAAAAAACTGTTTGACAGCCCTAGTTCTACTGTAATTTAACTGAGAAAATTGCCTCCTCGTTTGCACTACACGTTTCAGTTATTTGACGGAACATTCAATACAGCCCTTTGTATAGAAACGTCATCGTGTGTGTACTTTTGGAGAAAGCATTTTTTGTATTTTTAAAATTCAAAAATACTGAACACAAAGTATCTTGATACAAATTGCATAATCATTCTTATGAAGTCGATCAAATACACCAACAAAATATATTTAAAATGCACACTTTAAATACATGAATACTTCCTATCCCCCACGTGTATGTTTGCATCACCTGTGACGGAGTCACATCCCATCCAGGATGTACGCCAGCCGAGTGCCCTGTGCTCCATGTAGACGACGAATGTTTCAAAAGTAGCTACATGTAAATCTACAAGTGTTGCTAAGATAAAGGCTTATCATTGGAAAAATGAAGGATGTTTCTCGTCCGCTCTAACGTTCACATTTCTGAGAGATGCCGTCAGGACCGGTGATGCACTCAGGCAGACGTATTCAGTCCACAGACTCCACACCAAGCCAATCGAGGACTCCAAATGACTTGTTAGCATATGTATTTCATAATTTGGATCATATAAATTATTATAGGGGCCAAATTTTTATTCAGATAGTCTGAATGTACCTTAAGAGGCTTGGTTAAAAATAAACACGCTTTTTTGCTGGGCTTGTCCGCCATCCTGCTCATTACAAACGGGGGGCCTGAGTGTGTAACGTGTCAGGAAATGTTGATAAATGCACGGTGCGAATAATGCAAAGTTTGTATGAGAAAAACAATGAGGATAGCACAAAAAAATTAGAGGCAAGGAACTGGAGGTGCCCAGTGGAGACAAACCTATGTGGATTGGGCCTCAGTAGTTGTCCGTTTGGAGTTCAACCCCAGAGAGCCCATCAGATAAGGGGTGATGTGTGTCCTGACGAGGAGCTGTAGCTTCCGGGCTGGACTCCTGGTGTCCACATCCACCCCAGAACCACTGACTTGAGCCAGTCCATCTTTGGCACGGTCGCCAGTCTTTCAGTTTGTGACGTACAGTTTTACTAACTCGGAATTCTGGTAGCGCTCTGTGTTTCTTCATCGGGGGCTGGTTAAAGAAGACGCCGGAGCTGTGAACTCGAATACCAATTTCTCGCTGGCCACGTTGACGCCTTCTCCTGTGCGCTTTATTTTGCCCCTGCATCTGCTGGCAGTCAGCAGTTTTCACATGATGCTCAATGACTCTATTAAAAGTTGGGGTGCAATAAGTGAGCTTTGCTGGCACACCGTTCTCTCTAACTGGAGTTTATGAGGCGGAGGTTATTACCTGTCATAGAGCCGGCCATACTCGCTACAGAGCATCGAAAGTAGGCTGCCCTTAAAAGCTATGACCCCTTGACTCTCCATTGTTGATTTCTGTAGCCCCCCCTTCCCCCCACACACACACACACACACAAGTTAAAGGTCCGGTAAATCAAAATTTGCCCTGATATGTTTGCTGTAGGACTTAATGAAAAAATGGTCGATAACACATTTCTTTCCGTAGTCATAAGTCCTCTGACAGGGCACTAAGTGTTTCTTATTGCCAGATTGTGCAGTGAAAGTCGGTGTAAATACTTCTTCATAAAACTGTTTCGGTGAGTTCCTTTGTCCTTGCCCAGGGTGCATACGTATAGGATCCAGCTTAAGGAATTTAAGATAGTCGATTTGAACTGATGCTTAAATTTTATGTCTCTCCTGTTTTGATGGCATAATGTATCATGGTACTTAGTTGCCTTGGACAACACAAAGTCAGCTTCACATATCGAGGGCCACAGAGTTTTCACCTTTTTGCCAGAACTGCTCACGACATTGAGAAGTTAAAGTAGATTATTAGAATAAAATGAAAATGAAAATGTGAGAAACAATTAGGAGGAAGAAGAAATTTGGAAAAGTTCTAAACAGTACCCTTCCAAACTGAAGCTCACCACGCTATTTAACATGTATAAACTGGGTGATTCTTGGCTGATGATATCTCCTTCCCAACATGTCTCCCAAAATCATACTGGAAAAGTGCCTCCGCAGAAATGATCAGGCTTGATTTAAGGTCAGAGAAACGATGCCGTTCCATTTACTTATGACTAATAATACAGTGACTTCAAAAATGCTATTTTAGGAGCCGTGCCAGTTGAAAGACAGCAGCCCTCTCCAACTAGATTTATTTACACAGCTTTGCAACATGCAGTTTAATTTTAGAGAAGCAATCATCTACGATGGAATAGAGTTCCAAGCCTTTGAAAAGAAGACTTTAATTAAAAGTAGCTTCTTGGCATATGTACATATTGAGGAACCAGAGATTTGATTAAGTCCATTATATTGTAAATAGTTTAAAAAGAATTACAAATGAGACCATTTGTCCCGCCTTGATCTTGTTTACATTAGAGATTTGTATCATTTTGTGACTATTTCTGCTTTTGAGAGTCTCACAGCGGTTCACGGATGCTATCTCCATCGCGGGCCCCGCCGTCGGCATGGACATGGACGCCTCTGACATCACACACTTGACAGTGGTGTCAGGAAGTTGATTCGGTTTCTGCAGTACATTCATCCGTCACAGTGTTTGTAGAAATCAGAAGAATACAGTCCTCGTTAGCGTGAGCTCACATTGTTAATAGCGCCGTGGTTCGATCAAGATATTTCAGGCCAAGCAGGAATATTAAGAAGTTATATTTTTCATAATTACAATTTAATTGGTCTTTTCCTATGTAGAGTGTGATATATATTTAAACACCACTGAATGAAGATTTTTGTATTTGTATATACATATTTTTGTATAAATTCTCTATTGAAAGTTTCAGTAGTAATCTTATCTGATATTTCCTGTTTTTTACTGGTGTACTGGTGATGATGAAAGCTGTATCTTTAAGCTACTGTCCGACCAAAATCGATGTGCATGTCTGCAACAGTTAATGTCTTAGCTGAATTTCTCCCTTTACGGATCGGTGGTTCCACTCTACAGATGTTCCATGTCCTTGTGTATGCAATTAGATAACCTTACATTATACAGAATGTCAATAAAGGTTTCTCCTCGCCTATCTTCATCTCAGAAGGAATAATGGAGACTTGGTCTGATTCATAGGCTCCTAGTCAAGGCTGGTATTTGTATTAAAAATCCATAATAAGGTAGTTCATAACGAACGGTGCAAATTGATCCACCACGTCATTTCCATGACAAAGAGAAACCTCTCCGAAGATCTAAATTGAATCGAAGCCCATCCATTAAGGACAAATTACATACACGGACTTTCTGCTGAAGCCCAGAGAGGCAGCTGAAGCAGTTTTGGCAAAGGAATCGTGCACACGAACGCTGAAAACCCTTTTACCTGAACGCGTCTTGTAAATTTCGACTAGCCTTGTGACTTGTCGTCAATCTCCTCTAATCATCACAAAAACAGGTGGCGCCATCGCCGCCCTATGGGTCAGCGCTGACCCATTCGTCCCTCTTCAGATTACCTCATGTGAAAACGATGCCGGTTAACTCTCCACTAAGGCATGACGTCCCCCCCCCCCCAGACAGGGAGGAGGGAAGGCAAGGTCGCTGGGTGAATTGTAAGTGGAAGCCAGGAACTCGTAAGTTAAAGGCAGAATGGTGGCTGAGAACACTGCTGGAATAGCCTTCTTTCCCCAGGATAATTTAGCATCGTTCAAATGGAGTCTGATAGCCACTCTCCTCATTTACAAAACCTCATCCCAGCTGCAAGACCTGGACACTGGGGTAGTATTTTACGCTAGTACCCACATGATTTGTTTCTGCTGTTACTTCAGGTTTCCACTCTACTTTCCGTTAATAGATCCCTGCTTCTGAAGCATTGGAATAATTAAGGATGCATTTAATCTGGCAAACGAATCACATCCACAGTGGGCAATTGGTTTGTGCTTGCTGCCCTGTTTCCATCCACAGTCACTGTGCCAGACATTCCAGTGGCCAGGATACAGACATATTGTGTGTTGGTTTTAAGTCATATTCACATTTTGGACAAGTGCATAGCCTTTACTGCAGTGAACGATGGATGGATGGATGGATGGATGGATGGATGATGTTCCCTTAGTTTTTAATGCCATTATGTACGGTTTTTGCAGTTTGCACCTTAAATCATAATGTATATCTATGAAATTAAATTAAATTTGGATCTCACAAACAAATAACAGAAATGGCTAACAGAAGAGGAAAAATTACTGCTAGCGGTAGCATGAATGATTTATTAAATCTGTTCTTACTAGCTAGCCATGAATGTTAATCATTTAGATGATACTGCCCAGCATCTATCAGGCTGCTGTTGATCAGGGCTTACGCCCAGGCCTTTGCTTCCCAGTCACACACAGGTGAACTGAGCACAGTATCAGGTGAAGGCCAACAGTCCCCAGTCCTTAAAAAGTGCACCTGGACAGGCCTCGGATGCAAAGGTGTCTGGGAACATGCAGTCAGATCAGGAACTCCCCAGCAGGAGGGCCTCATGACACAACAGAGCAATGTGGAGGTTACAGTCAAGGATGATTCATTTAGGGCAACAGCTACAACTGGAAGGAAAGCGGCCATTTTGGCACTGAAAAAAAGAACAAAAGAACTTGAATATGCAGATAGATACAAGAAAGTGTTTTCAGGCTCAGGCTTCTAGGCAGTGAAAAAGTGAAACGTGTCCATTTTTATAAATGGGGTGGGAGGAGCTAATAGGCATTCAATGCTGGTCACATGACTCTCCCACCTAAGATGGCTGCTAGGCCACGCCCCAGTTTATGTAGCTTCTGAGTTTTGGTAATATAAAGTATCATAATTAGTGTTGTACTGTATTCATAAAGTACAAGTAACATTCCTCAAACATACCTCTTATATACTCTAAGCATGCTCACTATGGCCTTAAGTATACTCTGAATGTACCTGTGGATACCCTGTATGTGCACTGAGAATACTCTGAACACATCCTGAAGAATATTCACCATGTGCATTAAGCGTACTGCATCTGCACGGCTTGATGGACTCCTCTATAAATGAGCTTTCTGATTTCGACATGTGCTGTGAATCAATATCATGTCGAAATGTGGGTTGCATTCTTGTCACAAAAGCACTAACAGGATCTCGGCTATGGAGGTCAAGCAGTCGTGGTCCCTGCATATCAAGGCGGAGAAGGTTGTTTCAACTTGTGTGTGTTCATGATAATTTTCAAATGCCGGTTTTATTGGGAAAGTCTGTATGAATCTCTGTGTAAAAACTTACTGAGCGACGCAGTTTAGGTGTGTGTTTGCTCAGATATTTATATGTAAGGTGAGCTAACTGGGTTAGCTGGTTATTGAAAATACCTTTACCGGCAGGAGGATGCAGGTTCAGTTTTTCGAAGGAGAACGGTTCTTCTTTAAGCTTGATTTCACTCAGTAACCTCGAGCTTCATATTCCCTGAGTAAAGCACCAAGCAGATCTGCCATACATTGCTTGCTGGATTTTTCAGCAAGCTGACATTCTTTACTGAATTCATTTATTGATTTGTTTTATTTGGATTTGTTCCACAAGAATAATATGCTGATATGATGCATTCTGCTGTAATAGTTTAACACGTTACCGTTTTACTGGAACCACAAGTAATACAACGAAGGTGGAAAATGTGAACACAGAAACTTCAAATCTGAAACTGTAGTCACAAATGTGAAATACGTTGTCTTATTGTTCCCAGAAAAGGAGCATATCAAATGTTATTTCAAAAATTGCATGTGTATGCCACAGAGAGGTCCATTTTTTTTCATTATTGCAGACAAACATCAAAAGGAATTTATGTTAACTTTGAGTATGGAGTGCTGAGTCCTCAAGGGGAAAATCGCTGAATGTTCACTGGCACAGGATGGTTTGGGGCGAGGGCTTCACCGGACCATGAAGGGGATAACGTTGTTCCATGTAGAGCTGCCAGTGGTGGAATCAAAAGTCAAGACTGTGAGCTCAAAGCATCTCAGAGGGGTCTGGACCACCTTAGGCTGACCAGATCCTGAAACAGGGAGTGGGGCAGGGAAAGAGGGCTTCCTATCGTGGAAACAGTTGGGCCCTGCGAGAGAGTCATGCTCAGAGTATTACCATGGTTGTGAGGGGGGAGGCCCTGGCAGCGCCTCTCCTGAAGAAGCTCACATCATTCTGCTCGGCTTCTGTGTTGAAATGCTTCAGAATGCTGTTTGAATTTTTGTTGCTGTCTTGTACATTTTTTTTTTTTCTACTTGTAGGTATATTCTTTGCTTTCTTTATTTCAATGGTTTTAAGTATTATCTCTAATCTTTCATTAAATCGGTCATAGTTTGACTTCAGCCAAGCATTGTGGGGAATGGAGAGTGAGTCGTTCTTTAGACCTTAAAGACACCTGCCTGCAAAATCAGAGCGGTTACCTGTATGAGCGAAATGCATGATCTTGGCTGGTTGGTTTTGGTCAAGATGGCATCCTCTCTAAATGTGTCTGTACGAACTCGCAGGTGTCACGACCGTGCTGACCATGACCACGTTGAGCATCAGCGCTCGCAACTCACTGCCCAAGGTCGCCTACGCCACCGCCATGGACTGGTTCATCGCCGTCTGCTACGCGTTCGTCTTCTCAGCGCTGATAGAGTTTGCCACTGTCAACTACTTCACCAAGCGTGGCTGGGCGTGGGACGGGAAGAGTGTCGTAAACGACAAGGTAAAGCCTGTGATTCCCGGTGGCTGGTAGCAGTTTGTCCTTGGTCCTGTGCTGGGCACTGTGAATGTGATTTGCGTTCAGTTAGTTTTTACTAGTTTTTTTCCTGTTTAGATAATGTGAGATCTCCCGCTTCCTCTTTGCAATGCATTTTTTCTAAGCTTTTTTGAGATCAGCGTGACTTATAGGAGCCTTAGTCTTTGAGGTTGGCACACTGTGATACAAAAAAATCCAGTAAAACAGCACACATTGAAATGGAGGTCCATCGAGACTCCATATTTATTAGTGATCGGACAGTTGAGGCTTAAAAACTAACCAATCAAATCAAACTCCCATCACCCATGGTGGGTGGGAGTATCTTGAGCTAACCAATCAGTGATGGGCTTTGAAGCATTGATTGGTTAGTTCAGGATACTCCCACCCACCACAGGTTTTGAAGCCTCATTTAGCACCAGCATTGATTGGATATTTTAGCATACTCCCACCCACCACGGGCTTTGAAGCCTCATTTGTCATATTGTTAGCATTTATACAGGTTCTGAAGCCTCACTTAGCACCAACATTGATTGGTTTGTTCAGGATACTCCCAACCCCCATGGGCTTTGATGTCTCATTTGTCCTATCACTAGCATTTATACGCTAGAAGATCATGGTGAGCTTGGAGGATATCCCAGAAAGCACAGGGCCTGAGGCAAGGGACCCCCTAGGTGTGATGCAAATCCCTCACAAAGCACACAATAACTGTAGGTCATTTAGAGTCAGAATTCACATAACTGCACATTTTTGGACTGTGGGAGGAAATTGGAGTACCTAGAATAATCGTGTGCAGACACAGGAAGGGCATGCATAGTCACACACACAGAGTTGAAGGCAGGATGCAAATCTCCAGCCGTTGATGTGTGCGGCTGCAGTGCTTAATTAACTTTAAGTCACTGTGCTTCCCCTTTAATAGATACATTATACTGATTTTCTTCTCTAGGTCAGACCTCTAGAATGAGTCCAGTTTCTTGGTAAAAGAAAACATCTACCATTCTCTGAAGCCTGAACCAAGTCTGCTTCACGGCGTGGACTAATGTAATAGTGTTTTTTCTTCAATCTTAGCAAATGCAGCAGCAGACATCCTGGCTACAGGACGTTCTACACAAACCTTCTTTATATGGTTCATCTTTTCTCCAGAAATGAGGTATATTGAGATCCTCCCGCGTGATCTAGTACATTTAGCTCACCCAGTGAAGCCGTGGCTGAACCGCCACGTCACGCGAAGCATGGAAAAGAATAATAGAGAACAGGTAAAAGAAAATGACAAGACAAGGGGAGAACCTTAGCCTGGGTATAAATCACTGGAAGCTGTAAGGTAGAAATGGCATTGTCTCTGGGGAGAGATAAGTTCAAAGTCATTCAAGCACAGACAAAAAATGAAGGTATTACATGACAGTCTCATTTTTTCAGCATTTCTACGCCATATGCTTCCTACAGCTGCAGAACACCATTAAATCATGTTCTTTGTAATCTTTTGAAAAGTGGGTAGGGACTACTAGCAAAGGGACCTGTTGCTTTTCGGGAAAACTTTTATTTGTTCGTTGCAAATTTATGATATAACTTTAAGCTGTAACAATATATTACCATGTTATTATTTGCTGAAGTTAATAACAAAATGGAAATTCACAGAACATCCTTAACTAATTAAGAGTAATTCACGGAAGTGCTTGTCTGATGTTTTACGAGTAATAGACCCACAAACATTCACGGGGCCCATGTAAGTGACCTGATGCTTTCCTGTCCTCCATCTGCACCTTTTCAGCCTGTTTACAAGGTGCAGATAGCAGAATATAGCTGAATATATTATGTATAATTACACTGTTTTGTCTGACTATACAGTCTCTGGTTTTTATTTATATTCGCTACTTTAAATGACAGGATATTTTAAACTAGCCCACTAAAAATTGCATGGCCAGTTATAATCCCCCCCCCCCAGAAAACGTTCAGAGTTGACGTCTTTCACTTGGGAAGGCATGAGTCTGACTGTAGGATTATATCATACCATGTCATAAATTTATTCACATTTTGGTCACGGATATTTGAATTATGTATTCTTTTTTTTTTTTTTTTGTTGATTGACATTTATTACCATTTAATTTTTTTTTCTGGCTCTCCTGCGTTATGTAAGACTGTTTATTTTCTGTCGGAAAAAAGTTCAGTACAGAAAAAGTAAATGCTGACTTACACACCAAAAGATTACTGATGTTCTGTCTTGTTTTTTAAACATATTAATGGCTGCACTGTATGATTCTGTAATGTTCAGTCTCAATTTGTAAAGTGGGAAATTCTAACCGGAGGGTCGATAAACGGCTCTCCAGCTAAAATAGCGGGAGCCATAACATAAACCCTTCAAACATCAATTTAGTTGTTTGTCCTTAAAGCAGCAAGCAATTAACATTTATTAGTAATGGTGGCAGGAGAGTGAATCCCGTCGCGGTCTTAGGCCCGCATGTCGCTTTCCGTTATATTGCACTGTTTATTGCAGCCTTGTTTTATAGCTTGTCTTGGGACTGACGGAGATGGGAAAACGCAACAGCTAATGACGTTAATGAATGCTATTGGCAAGTTATGATTTTCAAGTTTTACAACACAAGTTAAGACGCCTTTTGCACGCCAGATGTGTGTTGTTTACAGCTAATCAGGAGCACATCGGACCGCCACCGAAGCCGATCGTTTAAAAGAGGCTGCGCGATAGGCAGCCTGGTTCGGAAACGGGGTCTCCGATACTAGCTGCTTTGATAATTCAAAAACAGAAAAAGCATCGTGTTCCTATAAGTGAGCAATGAATGTATCAGTTTAGTGTCGCTTGTGTGGGATATGAAATGCTCTAAATTTACGCAGGCACCCCACTTGTTCTACCCACACAACCTATTAATTATGTAAAGAATATTGCACTTGTTGTAGTGTATCAGTTTTCCATGCAATGCAATAGTTTTGGACCAGTTTTCAAAGATGATTTAATGATGGCCATGTCAGGATACCAAGTTTTGAATGAAATCTAACTTTTGGCAGCACTCAAACTTGATCCAAAGCAAGGAAGTTTGCATGTTAGATCATTTTACCTTTAACCGTATCGCACATAATTTATATATAATTAGATGTTATGGACTCCGTCCGTTGTATAGCTAACTAGAGAACACAAATATATATGAGAAACAGTAAGACCTCAAAGGCAGTAAAGCACAAATCAAGGAAGGAAGGAGACTTAATGGAGGTCAAAATGTCAGATGTTTTTATCAGTCTGTGATGCCAGCCTTCCAACACAAAGAGGTCTCGACATGCTTGTTATGGTTTTTTAATAGAGCATAAATACTGTAATCAAAGTGTCCCAGGGGTTTAGCGATTAGCCGTGTAGCCTCCCACTTCCACGGTTGGGTGTTCAAATCCTGCTTCTGTCTTGCTCTACGTGGACTGTGCATGGGTTTGCCCCAGGCACTCCTGGTGTCTTAGATCTGTCACTGAATTGCACAGTGTGTGTGTGTATGTGCTCTGTGATTGACTAGCATCCTAGCCATAGTCACCCCTGCCCTGTGCTTCCTGGAAATGGCTTCAGACTCACAGTGAAAATGAACAGGAACAGACCCTTATGGAAGACTGGTGAGATGAAAGGATGATGTATTTAGTTGCATTTACTTCCGAAATCTTAACTGCCAAGGTAAACGTGTGTAGTAGAAGAATGGCTTGTATGTAAATGAATGAAGCAACGGTGTAAATACCAAATGTCATGATCCTGCCTCTTTATGCTGAAAGTCTCACGTATCAAATGTTCATGAGCCATAAACCTTAGACACGCGTCACACTTCCACTTTCCCCCGTCTCGTATTTTAAGGGATCGTCCTATAATGAAAAGAATGTTGTGTCCCTTTTTCAACCAACACGGAACGCGATTTGTTCCGCATTTGCCTACTGGTTGTTTCATATATACGCTACAGAGCGGTGTGAAGAGCCTAACACAAAGTGAATAAAAGAAACGTTACACTAACGGAGCGGCAAAGCTCAAAATCAGGGTGGGGCAGACGAGCGAGTGCTCGATGTTGTGTTTACAGATGGCCGTCACTGTTGCCATAGTTACGGCCAGACAGTTGTGTGGCTTGATTAAAAGATGTGCAGAGCTGCTTGTTTCAGTTGGTTCATTTAATTTATAAATGATTATTGCTATTCTAATATAATACTTGTGCAATTATAAATGGAACAGATGATATGATTTATAATACAGTTTGTAATGAATAATGCGCTTCAATCTTCGTGTGGGGAATTGTATAGAAATTTGCCCCCGGGGAATGGCGGTGTCACATTTCTTCATAGTGAAAATGGCAACGCTACTTACACGTGTGTGGGGGCGTGAGATGGACTGGCATCTTGTCCTGGGTGTCCCTGACAGACCCCAGGCACACTGGGACCCTGGCTATCTTTAGCAGGTTTGTTTGTTGGATATAATGTAATAAAATGACAATGCACTCATTCCTGTAGTTATGGGCGATGTGGGTTAATAGCCTGAAAACTGCAGTTTCAAGTCCCAATTTGAGGTCTCACTATAATACTCTTAAGCAAGGAATCAGAATTGTTCCAGGAATTTTGTTTTTATTATTATTATTATAATTTAAGGCAGTTAGGTGTCAGTTTAAGTAGTGATATTACAGTCATTGATATTCTTATAAAACTTAAACGTAGCTTGAAACCATTTTAAGGCAATCTTAATAGATTAAAGACAAAGAAATATGTCAGACAATTATATTTAATGAATGCAGTGCGATCTGATGTCTTCTGAACAAAGGTGCACTAAGAAACTTTCCACCAAGTGGTCATTTAATCCGAAACTTCACTGTTTTCAGCATTGAGGCAAGTCAGAGCCAGCACATTTAAAAGGTCGTTTTGTGAAATCATGCATTCTTTATTGCTAGAGAGAGTTGTCATGGAAATAACGATTGTGCGTCTCTGGTATTAGTCCAGTGGTGGTTAAAAGGTACATTCAGCATGCTGCTGAGTATTTGGCTACAAGGAGACATCTTTTGTTCCGTGTCCTGTCCATCGAGTTGAGATTCATTCTGTTGTTATGTGCTTGATAGTCTAGGCTAGTCGATTAATATTTAGATTGTCGCTTCAAATTTGTCACCCTTTTCAGAGACAGGGATACAGGTGTGAGTGGGGTACATTGAATGTGCAGGCGAAAGGAACAAAGGAACCCCCGGGCTTATCCCTGAACAGGGGACACATGATTTAGATGCAGGGAAGCTACTGTAGGAACTGCTACAAGAACTCAGGATACAGAGACTATGAAACTAAGCAAGGAACGCAGCCTAGGAGGTAGGGATCAACAAACGCCCAACAGGAAACAAGGGCAAGATCCTGACTTATAGGCAGAGGGCACAGGTGAAACACATGAGGGTAATCAGGGCATGACAGTTGGCTATTGGGAAACACAATAGGAAAACTTGATGTCCAAGCACAAAATCCCAGTCAGGAGCGCTGGACCCCAGGCACTGATGTTATAGTGGTTCACATTCATATTTTCTTTGCGGTTTCTGAAATAAGGTGTTTTGGTGCATTTATGTAATTGTTAAAATGCAGATGTTTTTCTTTTCTCCCGTATTTTGTTTTTCCATTTATATTTAGCTTGTGTAGAATGCAGTGTTGCTGAGAGCACAGAAGGCATTTGAAAGAGATTTCAGATTTTGTCACATCAAAATCTGTATTACCAAAGGTATGACTCACATCTATTTAGTAAGTGTATAGACCACAAGTTGTTTGTTTGAGTGTGTTTGCTTGGAGAACATCACTGAAGAAGTCAACTCAAGCTTAGTGTAATAAGACACCTTTTACTTATGTATTAATAAAACCATAACAAAATCACGTACAATTTACTTGAGGAATGTGTCCATTATGCTTGTTTGCTTGTTTTTGGTTAGTTTGTTTTCCATCAAAGTTTCAGTTTAACGGTAGGCAATATCCAGACCTTATTTACGTTTGGCCGACAATGGGTCTGTGAGCTGAGTAACCCAAGGCTCTGCAAAGCAGTATTTGTCTAAGCATTGACCATAATGTGTTGCAGGTAAAGGTAGGAGTTTGTCTGTACCCGGTAAGGTTTCGAGCAGAAAGCTCCTGGCACTCTCAATAGTGGAAATCCCCATCCTGCATCTGCTGATTTTTGAGAATCCTGCTTTGCTGCAAGCCTGAACAGATTGTATTATAAAAAAAAAAAAAAAGTTTGCATGTTGATTGCTTATCATTTAACACGTCGGGTCTTTGCCTCCGTGGCAGGTTGCTGTAGTAGGTAGACTGTGAGGCAGAACGTGTGGAAATAAATCTGTATAACTCCATGAGAGATCTGCTTCTGCTAAATAATGGACAACTAAATAAATACCAGAGTGAAAAAACAAGCCAAACAGTTCAGTGAGGACTGTGGGAAAAAGGTATGTTGTTCGATGTTTGTGGAAAGCCAGGCAGACTTAGCTACTTAAAACACTGCACCTTCCTAGCTTGTAACAGACAGTCCTAATATGCCACTTGTTTCATTCACATATGGGTAATTACCCATTTACAAAATGTGGTAAGTTAGGTCCCAATGTCTTAAGCACATTTGTCAATTCTTACTAAACTTGTTTAACCGATAGTGAATTCACTTAGCTAGTTCAAAGGCTTCTTGTAGTTCTTGAATGAACCTCAATTTGGACATCCTAGCAGCAGAAATCCTGGTTTTTAGCCTGCCGCTTGTTACACAGTCCAATCGATCCATTACCCTCTTTGTAATCCCATTATCGATTGCTAAAACGAGGCTCTGAGTTTTAAGAGGAGCTTCCTGATTGGTCTCTCGGCAGAAAAAGGAGAAGGCTTCGGTAATGAAGAAGAACAATGCGTATGCTGTGGCGGTTGCCAATTACGCACCGAACATCACCAAGGACTCTGTACTTCCGACCATCTCCAAGGGCGCCGCTGCTGACCCCAACAAGGCCAAGCCGGATGCTAAGCCGGCAGAGAACAAGAAGACGTTCAACAGTGTCAGCAAGATTGACCGCATGTCCAGAATAATTTTCCCCGTCCTCTTTGGCAGTTTCAACCTGGTGTACTGGGCGACTTACTTAAACAGAGAACCCGTAATAAAAGATATGGTACCCTCAAAGTAGAAGGGTGTGGAATGTGCTTTAACAGATATTGAATATTGGACTGAAGACATGCCAAATACAACCAGTAACTGCTAAACTATGTACTTTGTTAAACTGGCGTAAGGCAGCCAATGAGTCGAATAATTTTCCTCTTTTTTTTGTACACATTTTATCTCAAACAGTGCTTTTCAAAGTACATAATATATACAGCTGTAAATATGTATCTATTTATTTTCACGTGTAATGTATCATTTTTGGTGATTATATTTGTTTAGTGTTTTTTTTTTTTAATTTTTAAATATTTATTTTTGTCGTGAATATTCCCTGCATCAGAAGCTATATAAAACAAAATAATCCGTTGTTTAAATCTGTTTTTTCCCCTCTATTTTAAATTATAGTAGTCTTAAGTAGAGAAAGATCACTGTACTGTAATAAGTTTATTTCCTTATGTTTTAATGGTGTTTCTGAACCAGTTTTGTGTTTCGCTAGGGAGCTCCTAAAGGACCAAACACCCACAAGTGCTGCAATTCAAACTGTTTCATAGTCATTTCAAAAAGCCTGTTTTGATTGATGCATTTAAATTTACTGTCATATTTACTTCTGACAGGTTTGAAGGCATCGATTGCTGAAATTTATATATTTTTGTGCATTTTATTTCTCATATTTTTCCCAGCTACTTTTTTTTTCTTTCTTTTCTCCCCCCAAAATCTGTCATCTAATATATTAGGCATGATGCGAGTTCTTTATAGTCTTATTAATTCACCACTTTCCTTACGGTTTGTAACATCAGCATTGAAATGTGCATTACAATTAAAGTGATAATCCTTTTTCAGTCGAGCCATGTGACATTCTTTCATGCGAGAGATGTTTACATGATACCTCTCGCATTTACACAGTCACACAAACACTGCAGGGAAATTTTTTCTGCTTATTTTCTTTTGACCAGGTGACTATTTTGCTAGTACTAACAACTGTCTAGAGGAGAAAAAGCCCTGCTGTATTTTGATGTATGATACTGTGCATCGTTATAAACAATTTAGTTAGTTTTTAAATTTGGACTGATACAAAACCCTTGTTTTTAAGCATATTTTAGCAGTTGTTTGTTGACCTGAACATGGAAAAAAAAATATATATTTGTTATAAACATTTCTATTGTAGCCATGTAGTTTAGTGAGACTTGTTACAGTAGTGTACAGTAATTTAATTCATAGTTGGTGCAAAACATTGATTGGTGCACAGTTTAATTTAAACCTAACAACAGTATTTAGATAAGTGAAGAAAGAGACTCTAAATGTGAATCAGAAAGGTTTTTTTTTTTTTTTTATTTATTTGCTTTGAAAATTATTTTCTTGCAATCTTTCTAGTGCTTTGCATGGTAATATCTCTATCAAAATTTCTCTTCATACTCCTCCCAATTCACAATACAGTTGAGAATGTCAAAACATATATAAATGTATATATATGTATGTTAATTTATGCTAATCCGGATTTTGAAGCCAAGGTATGGAGCGCTTTCGCTGGAACCCCAGTAGATGCAGAGAGAGCTTTCACTATATGATGTAGGCAGTCTGTTTCTTCCAGTTCTTCAAAGGATTGTGCAGTGGTGAGGATTATGCATTGTATGCTTAAGCAATAAAAAAAAAAAAAAAACAGAGTTGGGATTGTACTCGTTGCTTGTTGGAATTGTAAATGCAATTAGTCCAATCTAACAATGCTTTTTGTCCCAAAAACTTCTCTAAGTTTACCTGCAAAATGATATATTCTCTGCTTGTGATGTATTATTATAATCTACAAAGATTTGCTGCTCATATAACAAATTGTACAGCCCAAATTGAATACCCTTAAATCCAGATTCAAGTTTTTATATCAGTGCAAAATTTGCACTTACAAATGGGAAAAAAATTACAAAAAACCTAAACCTTTATTATTATTATTCATAATAATCTCTTTAGTTATATTTGATTTAGTATCTCTTCGGTGTTTTTTTTTTTTTTCCAGATGAAAACGTACAAGTTTTAAAGTGGTTCAAGACTTCTTGAAAATCTGTCACTTCTTGTTTTAAAAAGACATACTGTTTTCAGTCATAGCAACACAGAGTGAGTGAAGAACATTCACCTATTCTGTAGAACACATTTGTTTTATATTATTATCGAGGCACCTAAACAAATGTTTACTGTAAGGCATGAAGGAGTCTGAAACGATTCCACCTGCTGTCTTTTCCAGGCTTGGTCAGGTTCTGTTTTATAAGCATTGTAATTTCCTCTGGTCCCTTTTCCTTTGAAATCTTCAGGCTCAATAGCTGAATAAAGGTTTAAGTCCTGAACTGAGTCACATGCTTTATTTTGGCCACAAACCTCATTTACATCATGGTGTTTGCTCTGATCTGACTTTACCCACAGCGTTTTCAATCCTTCAAGGGATTTAGACCTGAACTGGACTTCAGAGTGCTGTCCCATGATGGGCAATCCAAGGTGGATATGCTGCCGTTATTTCAGGTCTTGCTTAATTGTATAAATGCTAATACTTAATGGTCCAACGGTGAGTTTCATTGGTAGATGTAAAATGTAAAGCTGTTATGCAACTATATATTCATTCATTCATCAATCCATTCATCCTTTCATTTCCTTTGCATGCTTTTCGTGCGTTGTAGTTTTCACATTTTTTGACTTCCTAAATGTAGTTACAGCAGTTTTAAAACTGTCCCTTGAAAGATGACCTTAAGCAGGGTGTAAATCAATTATGCTGCACCCCATAACCCTGCAGAAATGTGACTGCTTTTAAATCCCGTTAGTCATCTCTTAAATAGCTGTCTCCCAAGTATTCACACGTTTTTATTCTCTTAGGGAAAGGGAAAGTGCAAATACACGTGAATATGAATGCAGCATGTTTTGTTTAATATGACTCATGGAACGTTCATCGTGGACCTTCACACTTATCGTGTGTGTGTTTGAGTGTTTTATGACTATTTAGCAGAAGAGAAACACTCATTTTGTGGGGTACGGTATTGTGTCTGTTGACTGGGACTGGAGTTGAGCCTTGAGTCTCCATTTCTGTTGGACCCACCAACCCTGGGCCAATGCTTTCCTATGGAAATTACAGCCAAGGAGCACATGTGGTAATTTCACTTTGACTGTTTTCGCAGGAATCTTAAAGTCACGGGAGAAGACGGCAACGTCAACATCGCCATTTGTGTTACAGACGAATCGCTCGTACGGGGCTCTCCATTGGAACCTACACAAATCTGGCGTATTTTTTTCACACGTCTCTAATTCAGTTCAAGCACGAATTTTGGAGCTATCTCAGCCTCTTCATTAGCTCAGTCCACGGCACGTCGAGGTTCTGCCTACGGGTTTTCGGCAATAAAAAGCACAAATTGTTTAGGTGCTTGTAACCATAAGCGTTTTTTTATTTATAACTTCAGTGTGCATTTTTCAACTCCGTCAGAGTGGGGTATTTATAACACTGATGCATTTTTAGGTTTAGATTAATCCTTTGGAACTGAGATACATCGCTCAGTGGCTAATGGACACCCTACTATGCATTAATAATATCTCATATATTTGTCACTTGGGGTAATGCATTTTGGGTGTCATGGTGACTCAGTAGGCGGGTGAGTTACCTTTAACTCTGGGGTTGGTGGGGAGTTAAATCCCAGCTCTACGTGTTTGTGTGGGCGTGCGTGTGTGTGGAGTATCTGCCTGTTCACCTCACGTTGTGTAGGTTTTCTCCCTTACTCCGAAGGGAGATGGTGAACTGGTCTCTCTAAATTGCCCATGGGGTGTAGTCTGTGTGTCCACGTTCCCTGCCACGGACTGGCCTCCTATCCAGGGAGCTCCCTTGTCTTGTCCACTATGTAGCCTGACATTGGCTCCAGGCTTCCCTGTGACCTACTATTGTATCAGCAGTAGGACGATGGGTAATCCTATACTCTTAATTGAACAGACAATGAAACAGCATGTGGATGCAGAGATTCTGCTCACTGCTGCCGTTTGTCCTCTGCAAGATGTTTTATAGATATGCCACTGTTGTTTTTTTTTTCACTTTCATGCCTTCTCAGTATGCTAGTCCGTTAATATTTTGTCCACCGTCTTGGTAACTGGCTTATTTTGAAGAGAATCGGATTATCACAGCGGAGAGGAATGGCATTAGTCAGCTGTAGCTCCTCTCTTTAATACGAGGGTACAAGGTAATATATGACACACTTCAAATGTTATTTCCAGAGATACGAGGGATCCAGTTGAGTTTTTATATACATTCCCCGACCCACCCCACCCCCCCCTCACATGCCGTCTGGCTCATGTAATGTGTATTTGTAGCAGTTGTATGACAACGCGAAGTCTAAGGCCCAGCGTTTGCTGGGATGATGCATTTTTAATTGCTATAGGCTCCAAATTTAGCAACTGAGGGGCCATAATTAAGGGGGGTTTTGAGCAGGAACAAGTGATGTTTTCCAGTCACGATCAGCAGATGTGGCTGTGACGGCAGAAGGAGATCATTTAGCCTTGCAAATGAAATTCCAGAGGTTTCCATCCTGTCTTTCTGTCGTCATCACTTTGAGGGTTAGAACCCATTGCGCACACACAGACACACAAACGCGCCCAGCAGTTTATTTGTTATGTACAGTATGTAATTTAATCCAGCCTTGGCTCCGGATGCGGTTCCCCAAATCATTGATGCTACCATCGTTTTCAGTGCACCACAAAACGTCCGCGTCACGAGAACTCCATAGAAACAGGGAGTTGCGGTCAACAACTGCCATGTTTTACGAGGCACTGTGGAAGCCCTCCTTGGCCTCGTACTGAGTGTATGTTAGGTCAGACCAAGGGAGCTGTCCCACCTGAAGCCTGGTAAAACTCACATCTTCATCACCCTCAACCCCCTGGGTCCACATCCTGTCACCCTGAGCCCAACGTCTCTGTGTTCTTTTGGATGATGTTACAGCTGGATGAAGCACTCACCACTGGGGCCACATGGCACACACTGGAGAGGAGCGGCTCTGGCATTCTGGAAAGCTCCTCCGATAGCCTCCTTGACTGTGAGCTTGAACTTAGAATTTAGCCAACGTGGGAATAACTATGAGCATTACCTCGTGCTTTTCACTTCCAGTTACATTAGCGATCTCTGTGAGTTCCAGATATGACTCTCATCAGGCTTAGCAAATTTTCCACTGCAAAGTGAAATGTGTTACTATGAGGGTCACATGGCAGCGATGCTTAAACGCTTAGCCTATGGAGCAACCATAACTGAAATTAAGGATGCCGGCAAGCTGTGCAGAGCAGGTCTCGTCACTGAACCTAACAGGGAAATCGCGCCAAAATAATTACTCCGCAATCTTCCAGTGCTAAAAATGCTACGTCTGACCAGTTTTATTGCTGCTATTCTCATACCACTTCAGTTACAATCCCCTCTGCGTTTCTCTAATATAACTTAGGTGTTAAATCTATTGCTGCAATTTACATTGAGGAACTCACTCCCTACATCTGCCCTCTATTTAGAAGAGTGCCCCTCCCTTCCTGTTGGTGACAAACAGTCATCACCATAGTTACTCATTTTCAAAAGCCAAATGCTTTTGCTCTAGAGGTTTGATTATGAGGTGAAACTGTCAAAGCGGTTGTTCTGCTTAATAATCCAGGCGAGGCCACTGTGAAAGTGCAAATGGGGAGATTTCTGTCTCTTAGTTCGGGCTTTCGGTGGCCAGCTAAGTACTCGTGCGTACACTGTGCCCCCCGAATGTCAGGCTATCTCAGGCAGCAGGTGTAAACCTTTTTGCTCCACGGTGCTTACTCTAACCATCTTTCCTCCTCCTTCAGGCATCTCAATTTGCTGTGTTTGCAAGTGGAAAAGAGTCTTTCTCATCCCTCCTCGCCGCTGGGGGGCGGTCTATATGTTTAGACACTTTTTGGGATCTGTTTCGGCTTACTGTGCCATAGCATGAGTAGCCTATTTTCCCACCACAAGATAATCGATTTCCCATTTCGGTAAGTGGTGCCGGGAGTTGGGGTCTTGTGCCTTGGAGAACATCGCTTCACCTTGTCTTCATCATCTGTCAAAGCGAGCACTGCGACATCTATGGCTGCCGCTTGACGCGGACGCAAGCAGACCGAAGAGCGACAGACAGAATGTCGAGGAAGTGAGAGAAAATGGAGCCAGTCCACCCACTGAATCCAACCCTCGCAAAAAAAAAACAAAAAAAAAAAAACTGCACCACACAGCCATGCAGAGGAAGGAGCTGGATTATCTCCGCACCCACATGGGGAGGCGCACGGGGACCGCATGACTGGAAAAAAAAAGAGAAAAACTTGTTCCATTTGCATTTCATCTGAGCCTTGTCTGACGTGTTTAAAACCCAGCCTAGAAACCTCCGGCCGACAGCCCATGATGCAGATGAAGCCTCAGAGTTTAGTTTATACTTTAAGGCCCATTGTGGACCGGGCCGTCGCACTGGAGGGGATGGAGGCGACCCGTCTCATCATGCATTCCAGAATATGACCCCGTGATGTACCACGAGACTGCCGGACAACACGAGACAATATCCATACACATAAAGGGCCTCCTCCATGTTTCATCACGGCTGGGTGTTGCTGTAATGAGGTGTATAATCACTGGCAGAGTGAAACATCTAGTGTGACTGCCTGGGGAAGCTCATGGAAGACATGCCAAAGCAGCAAATAAGGTTAACATTCTGTATCTCTTCAGGAAAAAATGTGCTAGGGATGGAGGGGGGTGGTCAGGTACAAGAGGCTAACTGTGTTTTTTGTGGGGCTTGAAGGTCACAGCCCAGCCGGTGTTGTTATACCCTGGAAGAAGGTGTTCACCAGAATTTGTACAGTAGGAAGTCTGACTAAAGTAGGTACATATTTACAAGGTGCTTTAGATGAAATTGTCAGATAAGCAGCACATATTGATAATGTTTTATGCAGAATGATGGTGATGCGGCTGGGGAGCTCTTAGTAACAGGGGATCCTGTTCCTGTGGGGAAGGGGTGAGAGGGTGCCCCAGAAGGACGTGACAAGGGGTGAGACTGCATAGAACAAAAATAAGGGGAGGCCACCAGGATGGCATTTATTACCCTGTGATGGGCATGGAATGATGGTATTCTCCATAATCACACCCTAATGGCGAAGATTTTTAGGCTCTGGTTTTTTTATCATAGGTTTTGGCAACTGAATCGGAATGTTTTATGATTTTTTTATTCAAAGATATTTCAGAGAGTATATTTCATATACTCTAGAGTAGAAAATTATACAATAAGGAAAAAAAAATTATTTGAAAAACAATTTTAAAATTCAAATGGTCTAGCTATTATCTTTACTGTCATAATATGAGTATTTTGAATAACCGGACTGATCACGGCTGTCTGCCTTTATGAAATTATGAGTTCTGAAATCACATCTTCAAACAGTGTACGGCCACACTTTCCATCCAGTGAACATTCTCACGTCTTTGTGAAGTTATTTTTCCAGTAGTGCCATTACAATGTGCTTTATTTGAAGCCCATAAACATTGAGCGAAATGTTATCCTTTTTTCCGAATGAATATTTCCACCATGTGAAAACTACAACACCTTGAAGTCGACGTACCCCCAGTGCTCTCATTAGGAAAAGGACACAAGATCATCCCTTTGCACTCCAAAATGACGTTTAAGCAATGACTGCGCGAAGTGACACTGCGCTTGGGCGGCGATGGCCTCAGGTTCTCCTGAGGGTCGATGTGCTGTTATCACTAGTTAACTCTTGATGTTGCCAATAATGACTCAGAAAACAGAGAGCGACGTGTACGTGGAAAAACCTGGACTTGCCAAAAGTGCTGTTCTTTGGCTGTGATCAGAGTCTCTGCTGCAAAGCAGGTACATTTTGTGACATGGAACTTTAATGCAAATGAGTTTGTTCTGGTGGGACATGGTGGGCCGATTAATCAAGGTGAATCACTGCGTGTGTGCGTGTGGAGCATTTTTCAGCACTGAGGGTTTTACTTGGAAGTCGAATGTCGGGCAGCAGCTTTCTTTGTGTTATGCATGTGTCATATATATCTAACATATTCTGTATTTATCGATTTGATGCCGCCTGTGCATATCATTGAAAAACAAAAAAAAAAAATTTTTATAGGACTACCAGAAGGTTTTTAGATGTTATGAAATGACTCAAGTCTAATGGAAATCTCAAACGATATTCTAGAACATTTCAGGAAGGCGAAGTCATCTGTGCAGAAACAGTGTGGAAAACCCGATTACCCACATCGATTTTTCCCAGCTGTCCCTTTTGATGTACTGGTGTACTTTGGTTTTCTTCACCCTTGGATCAGAGCCTTTTTCTGTCAGACCAGCAGGTTCGTATAGCCAGTTGTTTAATGGGCACACTGCCTGTGCTTTTCAGTTTCTGTCCCACTAAAAGAGCGGGGCCGCATTTTTTCTTCCCTGGTCATATTTCCGCGTCACTCACGTCGACCGTTATGAAATACGTGTGGAATGTTTGGTGTCCTGACCAAGGGCGTCCTAAGAGCCACATCACAAAAATCGGTCGTCGATTAGTTCATGGAGGTACAGACTGGATTAAGAGGGGGATTTGATAAGTTTTGCCCCTTATGCATGCTTTTAGAAGGAGAAGTAGTCGATCTGAATGCAGACCAGTAACAGCAGAATCATGCAGTGCTAGAAAATGATTCTCCTACTTGAGAGAGTAAGAGAAGTTTCTCCTCACATTGGGTGGAGGGATTGACGTGAGTCACCTAAGATCAAAGGGGTCACCGAAAGCAATTAGGGGCCACAACATGGTCTGAAGTGGACTGTACCCCTCTGGGATCTAACGTGTCCTCCTTTGCCTGTATTTTTGGCAGAACTTCCTGCATTGTTTCTCATATCCCTCATGTTTGGAAGGAGATGTGGAGAAGGCCAGCGCCTTTCCTCAACCCGGTGAGTGACATCAGGCATGGTACAGGGCATTTCTTCATTTATGTCCTCTAGGACTGTATTTAAATAGCGATTTCCATTCTTATTTTTAAACCAGAGCTCGTGTTATTGAATTTGTTGTTATTGTGTATTTTTGTTATTGAATTTTCCTGTATCCTTACGTGCGGAATTATTAGGGATTTCAGTTCTGAGGCCGTTAGAATGCCAGGTGTGAGGAAAGGGGACCTCAAAAATCAACAGTGAAAGGCACAAAATGCTTAAAAAACACCACCCCAAATTCATCTTCAAAAAGCCACAGATCATATTGAGAGGACATCAGGCCCACGGAGCATCCATCGACTTCCCCATCCGTGTACGAAGTTTAGAAGCTCCTGAAGGTATCAGGGGTGATTCAACAGGACAGTTATCTTTCTATTAGTCAGCTTTAGAAAAGCACAAAGCCCACTCCTGTATCGGTCTAAGAAGCTATTGATACGGCAGCTGAAAGCCATGCTTTACAAATCATCACGGTTTCCACCCACAGGCATCGCCGATGGTGAGTGTGCTTAATCTGGGCACCGGAGAGTTCCGTGGGTTCCTGGGGATTAGCGACGATACGTGAATCCTGCTTCAGCTGAGAAGAAAGAAGGCTAATCAATAGAGAAGCCATGAGATTTCGTCAGTCAGCCATGCATGAAGAGGGTGTTGATACTGTTGCCTGGCAACCGGCGATGCGCCAGTGCCGCTTTGTTTAAAGTCGCCGGTGACTGAATCTTGGACAGCTGGGCTTAAAGCAAAATAGCTTCACGCAGACCCCATTCTGGCTGTGATTATCAAGACGTAAAAGTGCGGGCTTCGCAATGCAAATAACTCCGCCACTGGCTCGCGGCGTGTCCATGGGAGACTGTCACGTGGTGGAGTTTTAGACATGAGATACCCCGGACTTTATTCGGCATTTCCAAATTTAATATCCCAGCTGTTCCCCCTGGATTAGTTAGGAATCTTCCTTGCGGGAGACCGTCAAGCATACCTGTAAATAAGAAGTCATCCATAGGTTCTCGTCCCCAGAAAAAAACAGCCCTGAAAATTGCACAGACATAATAGCCGGTCTGCAATTTGAAATTTGCATCCCTGCCAGGAACACCTACTGATCCAATTCTGCAACGTGCTCACCTGCACGGAGGCAGGTTTGCTGTGTGCCGGGGGCCGCGGCTGCAGGGTGAATCCTGTACTCAGGAGGGTACGTCGCCGCAGGACGAGGTTTAAGCTGCCCTGGCGTTCAGAGTCAGGAGAGCGTCGGGTGGAGCCCACTTGGTCAATTTAAAGTGCATTAATAAGAACATTAAAATTACGGATTACTAACAAAAGCTGCGTGGTGTTTTGTCAGGGTCTAGCTTTATATGCGTACAGAAAGGCCAGCTGCCGTGATAAGCGAGCGTACGTTTATCAAGCTGAAAGACTAATTGGAAAATGGTATACGTCTGGGCGCCTTTATGTAGGACGGCTGCCTTGGAGGACGGCTGGCAGACTATACCAGTTTGGAATGCAAATGGAGATCACCATGGTAACATCTCATTGGTAGTACTCATTTTATTTCATCTAGAAATCATTTCTGAATACAGAGTGGCCAACATTATTGTTCTACTTATCTGTTATGATTAGCGCTGAGCAAAACAAGCAGTGGGAGCCCGTAGCTTCGTGTTTGCTTGTCACATTTTTCCACCCCAACTTCATCCACTGCCGGCCATCCATAAACCACCCGAAAAGGCACTGCTTTGCTGTTTATTTTGAATATCTGTGCACCACCTAGAAATTGTTCTAGTTTTCAGGTATATTTTTTTGCGATATGATGTAAACAAGGTGACTCAGCGGGGAGCTCCGTTGCCTCACACATCTGTGGTTTGGAATTGAAGCGGCACCTCTGCTCGGTGTGTGTCCTCCGTGTGTTACACATCTCCACGGTGTATTCCGGTTTCCTCACACGGTCCAAAGACAGGTCGTACGGGCAAATCAGTGTCTCTAAATGATCCGTGTGTGTGCGCTTGAGCGTGTGACCTGCATTGGACAGACTTCCTCTCTAGGTGGTCCTCGGCCTTGTGCCCCATGTTTCCTGGCATAGGTTACAGGCTCAGTGCTACTCTATATGGGATAAGGGGTATGGAAGAGCGACAGTCTGTATTTTGGAGTCACTCGTACTATTGGTGTCTTCTGGGACATTCTTATGCGGACATTCTTGGCCCTTGGGTGCAGCACTGACTTAAAGATCGCTCATTCCATTACTACACACGGGAACTTTGGGACTCGACTTTATTCGACTGGACGTAGACGCTATTTTAAATCAAAACGGCGACATCAAACAAGCTCTTTCAAGTCAGTTGGTCATGCAAAAAAACCAAAGTCTCTATAATACCTACCTCCAGCCGATGCCACCCCAAAGCAGACTTTTATTTTTGAATGTCTGGATGAAAATAAAATACAATTTTAGGACGTTGGTGGAGCATGTGTGATTTAATAAGCGAGCAAGACTCGGCTTTTGCCCTCTGTCCTTAATATGGGAGGGAATCTGTAATGTAAGTTTAAGGAGTCACCTGATGACTGTGGTTACCTGATTGTGTGAGTAGTGAACTTCCTGCAGAGGAGGGAAGTGATATTCATGACCAAAATCTTATTACATTACGTGGGCGTGGAGGTACAACGGATCCCCAGCCTCTTTGCTTACCTACAGCTATTTTGCGTCTCCGAAACCCAGACCGCATGCCTGGGCCTTGTTGTCTCTTCCTGAAGTCGGATTTGCTTTCCAGAATGTTCCTCTTGAGCTGAAAATGAAACAGCTGTCTTTAGTTTGTTTTTATGCCAACCTGACCTCATCGGACCTTGTGGTCTTGCAGTCATTTTATTCAATTTTCAAATCTTTAGAGCTCATTTACTTTTGTATGGGTTTTGACTGTGTGTTGCCTCCCTGGCAGGGAGTTTGACTCCCACCCCTCCTACGGTCATTTCTAGGTATTTCAGTCGTTTTTTGGTTTGTGCCCCACTAATGGCATGGTCTTTCCTATAATCAGCCAAGCTGGTTAGATCTCGGGTGAGGTGTAGTAGGTGACAAATGACGAGCTGTCATCATCATGTGTTTTCCTTCTGAATGAGACTGAGGGGACCTTCCACATTCATTGGAAGACTGAAGTGAATGCCCCCTCCAGTCTACTTATAAAATCGGTAAGCTGAAGCTCTATATAGGGATATCGGAGACATGAATGACTAAGCTTTTCTTGGCTACTGTCTAATTCAATTAAATTCAGTGTTATTTATATAGTGCCTTTAACAAGGGACCATTGTTGAAAAGTGCTTTACATAGTCCCAGGCCCAGGGTCCCCAGAGAGTAAACCAAAGGTGACAGTGGCAAGGAAAAACTCCCTCAGGAGGAAGAAACCTTGGGAGGAACCAGACAAAGGGGAAGCCCATCCTCCTCTGGCTGGCAACGGACAGGCCAAAACACAGAGCTGCAGGGAGCCCAGAACACATTGTGCTTCAGATTTGTTTTCAGAAAGCCTTGCATTTGTGTGGTATGCTGTAGAAAAAAAGAGAAGGTCTTAATAGCTGTTTATTTTAATGAGAGCACCTGTGCCGGAGATTAGCAATGGCAGTGGGTTTAATCTGGTAACACAATGCAAGATGGACCACATGATGCTCTCATTACATTTTCACGCATCTTCTCGCTTAGCCATGCTGGCTGTCTGGTGACAACCACGTGTTTGAGCAGGATAAGCATTATCAGGTGGCGGGTGTGGAGGGTGTAACTTAGCTCCACCTCCTTGTTCCCAGATGGAGATTCATACCAAGGGAAGGCTTGACTCAGTGCTCTAAAATGACTCATATTGGGAGAAAGCTTGACTCAGTGCTTTACACTGACTCATAGCAGGGAATAGCTTCCCTCAGCTCTAAAGTGAGTCATGGCATGGCAAGACTTGTCTTATAGCTGTAAAGTGACTCATATCAGGGGATGGCCGGACTCAGGTGAGTCATACCAGTGTAACTTGACTCCTGAACCTACGGCATCTGGACCTTAGGCTCCCATTCTAAGTAAGTTGGCACCTGAAAAGGCTGCTGTGGCATGATGGCTACAGCACTTGCCTTGGTATTTAGCGATGACTCACGTCTTGACTAGCGATGACTCACAGGCTTCTCTTTGACATTTCCTAGTCCACACCAAGTGTAGCCGTTGCCATTTTCTGACACACCTGCCAAACATGTTCACAAAAACGACACAGTCCTCTCAGTGAGGGAGATGTTTGTGATGTCTCCAACAAGGGCATATAAAATAATAATTAATGAAGTACCCCAGGGCATGACGACACATGAAAACTTAAATCAACCAGTGGATTCATGGGTGCTTCCCACCTGTCTGTGTCTGGGTTTGAGCATATCAAACAGGACATCTGGGGAAAAAACAGCAATTTTTTTTTTTTTTTTGTCAGAGCTTGGATATGGAAATAGGAGCACAAATGATATTTCATACCGCATGGACAGAGTAAATGCTGTGGGACTTGTACCCACTGCAGACCAGTCTTAGGTGAGATCAGTTGATTGTCACTGCTCTCTTAATCTCTAAATGGCTTTAAATAATTGATTGCTCAGACGCTAGACCAGAACAGGCCCACAGCCGAGCTGACGTGCCGTGAAGTACAGTAATGTCCTATTTGCACGTGCAGAAATGGGTAAATGACTGAACATATGTATAATCTATGCTATTAATGCACTTATCTATTTTCCATGTCTGCTTATGCAGTGCAGGATTGTGGCAGCCTGAGGCCTATGACTGGAAGCAGTCACTAGTTAGGGCACTACTGGATTGGATGGCAAGGCATCACAGTATACTGTGGTAGAAATTCTATATGAGGACTCAGAGACTATGTTGCTGGTTATATACTTCAGGTTTATTGAGGTAGT
>JAACJT020000013.1:58066-77304 GCA_009936485.2 Gymnarchus niloticus
AAAACTCCCTCAAGAGGAAGAAACCTTGGGAGGAGCCAGACTCAAAGGGGAAGCCTGTCCTCCTCAGGCCGGCACCACTCAGGACAAATTAATGAGTCCAAGTAGAAGTAGAAGTAATCCAATAATGATAGACAGAAAAGAGGCGAAAAGATTCAAAACCCAGGATGACCGATCCAGAAGGTAGCCAAATACAAAACGTGAGACAGAGGGGATATCTGGAGTCAGAACGACGACGGGAGGTCATATAAAGAAGAGTCAGGAATCAAAATGAAAACACTCAGTAGGGTCATAGCACTCAATAGCCCACAAAGAGGCAGGAGAACTGAGGGGCGTGGCTGGTTTGGTTGGTTTTTCTGGCTGGGTGTGGGTGTGACATGTGCAGTAAATGACAATTGATAGGAAGCCGTCCAAGTAATAACATCGCTTTGGCCATATGTAATATTTTATACGTGCATCACAATGAATTTCTTTCTTTTTCAATCACTATGCAACACAGAGAGCGCGTAGATGTTTCCAGAAGACGGTTTCCTGCCGTATTCATCCTAAAGGCCCTAAAAAAATCATCCACTTGCATTTTTCTATCCAAGTGTCCCATGGGTCTGTTCACCATCCAGAAGAACCAGGCAATTCCCACCTCATGCATTTGGGAAGGACGGGGAGTGCAGTAGAATATGACCTGAACATCAGTCCATCTCCACCAACAAAATCACCTAAGTGCATAGATTGATTTCTGTATTTGTGAGGAAGCTTGTGGAGGAGATTGATTTTTCATATTCAAGCATTCCTAATGTAAGGTAAGCCGCCCCCTAGCCCAACGTCGCGGACAGCCGGAGGTATAAATGTGTGTAGGTCCTTCCATTTGTATCTGGAAAGTGCTTAAAACTATAGTTAAAATTAATATATTGTAAACATATTTTGATCTGACTCCATATAATTTAATTATTGATTTACAATGCTGTGGTCTTGATCTCTAATGAATTTAGGTTGGTTCTGATAATACGAGTATCAAGACTTGCCTTACTCTCAGTTACTCTCGCCTTGGTACATATCATTCAGGGCTTGGTGCTGGCCAGTCGAGCAAATACCCAGCGCAATATGAAACCAGGCAGATGGTTCAGGGACTAGGTGATAGCTATGAATTTAGTGCATGCCCAGCATGTTTGAGTCTATCCAGCTCAGGGACCGCTAGGCTTGGTATAACTGGATGGCCACGTAGGCTGTGGGTTAGTCTATTGGATTGTCCAGTTCAGGGACCGATGTAATTTGTCTGAATAACATACGCAAAAGCTATGTACCAGCATGCATAATTATCCTGGCTCAGGGATTGCTACAGTATGTCTTATCGATCCAACTCAGAGGCTGGTTCCCATTGGCAGCATGTTTGACCACTTTCACAGCACGTACAGTATATCCAATTTGGCTGGTGAGAATTATTAACATATTTGCCCAATACACAGCTCAGGGACTGTTTAGGTGTGGTATGTCTGGTAGATCTTCAACTCACAAGCTGTGGACCAGTTACTTCTGTGCGATACAGTGTAGCTCTACTCAGGGCCAGTTTAACCGT
The DNA here is from genome assembly GCA_009936485.2 of Gymnarchus niloticus. Taxonomy (NCBI): domain Eukaryota; kingdom Metazoa; phylum Chordata; class Actinopteri; order Osteoglossiformes; family Gymnarchidae; genus Gymnarchus; species Gymnarchus niloticus. The sequence continues at coordinate 59,634 of JAACJT020000013.1, forward strand.
CTAATCCTGGTCAGGCTTTGCAAGATCACCACCACGAAGAACGCAGCAGAGCTAACGATTTCAGACAGACAAAAATTAGATAGGACACGATTTGTTTGCTAGGTAGGCATAATGTAAATTAATTCCAATTAGACAAGACAGAGATCAAACTATGTGACCACACAAGTATCTATTATAACAAAGAAACATACAAAGTATCACAAATGATGGAATAATGCAAAAGACAAAATGATACATACTCAGCAGAAGATACATACAGTAAAGGCAAAAAGGGATCGGGCTGCAGATATTAACACACAGCTGTATGGGAGTCCTGATTACAGGAAAAGTCCATTATGGCTACAAGTAAAGCGTAGGCTAAGCCCACGTCTTACGTGGGAGGTTGTGAATACAGAAGCCACCCCCCCGCCCCCCCCCCAATGTTTAGCTCCCTTAAATATCAAATCATTTCTTCTAAAGCTGTATATCTTTAAAATGATACAACATACAGTTTTTGATCTGAGACCATTGTACCAGTCACACTGAGACCATTCAAATGAGATCAAACAAAGCTCTCTTTAGTAACCAATGTACAGGCATTCTATATGAGTTTTGTGTGTCCTGAGTTAAGGGAAGGGAGAGTACAATGGGTTAATCTGTGGGGGTCCATCCTGTGGGTCATCGCTCCCTTCCTGAGTGTGGGAAGAAGGGGAAGTGAGGGGCAGGAGGTGTCTCCAGCAGGGCGTCAATGTGTTGGTCGTTACACCCTCCATGAGATGGAGGCCTGGCAGATGTGTTCCTGTGAATTCAGCCACCCTGGAGCCGATTTGAATGTTTCCCCCTGGGGGGCAACAGGGCCAGTGTGTCCACAGCCTCACACTAACATGATTCCAAAAAACCCCAAAAGTTCAGATGATCCATGCAGGAGCAGGGCTCCATGCAGTCTGATGTCTGGTGCTTGTGTCCCTGTCTCACCTTGTCCTCATCAAAAATCAGGCTATAATCGAAACCAAGGTTTATTATGTGATAGATGAGGACTAAACTTTGTGGCCTTAAACGCAGGTCATATTTCTGTCTGGGAGAGACCGTCACCCAAGGCTCTCTGCTGAGCAGGAATAATGGGAAGCTGTTTTATTGGTGGATATCTTCCCAGAGACATCGTCTCTCTGTGGCTGCAGGTGATGTTTCATGACAATAGATATTTTGCACCAGGTCAACAGAGTCTGTCTCTGTGAGGCCCATTACTTCCAAGGTGTGGGTCAATTTGACTGGTTCCCTTTGGTCTGAAGCTCAGGCATCTTTGTGACATGGCGATATCCCTGAGCTAAAGATGCAAATGTGTGGGAGAAGATCACGAAAAAAAACAGCAAAGATGGCGTTTTACAGAGCCACACCGAGCAGTAACTCCAAGGCATCTCTCATCAATCACCTGCCCATTGATCAAGCCAATCAACCCAGCAAAGTGCTGACATGTTTTGTCAAATTTTCTACTGTAACAGACTTTCTTTGTTTATTCTCCTGTACATCCACGATGATTATTAGCTGCTCTGTACAATAATGACAATAACACATGCACACACACACACACACATAAATATGCATTTCTCTGATTTCCCAAGTGACCTAGCCTAATAGCCTATGACAAGTGCATCATGCAGGTTGTGGGAGGTCATAGGTCATCTCAGAAAGCGAAACGATGTGAAAGGATACAGAAGGGGGGGTCTGGCACAAAACATGCTATGGACAGAGAACCCCTAAGGCTAACATGCAGGAAATGACTCATATAAATAACACACCTGGGTAAACAGCTCTATTGGAAAACCTAGAATGGGAAAGCCAATAGAGCCAGTGCTTCCATTAATATCGACTCACTGGTTACCTCCTCATGCAAACAGTATTTCTAGACTTAGTCCTTGACCAGGATTTACACAGGTTTTGATCAGATGCAAACTGTTTGTGGTGGAACAAAAAAAAAAAAAAAACTGCTCTGACACAGCAGGTATTTTTTCCCAGAAAACACAAACCCAAAAAAGAAACCTGACACACTGAATTAGGAATATATGTTTCCAGTCCCCATATATGATAGCCCTTGTAAGAAAAGCACAGAAATTCTACTTTTGGTGGGAACACACTTTTTTCGCTTCACTTTTCAGATTTAACATTTTCTAGAATCATTATGTCTGCCACGCACACAGATCATGTTCTAAATGTATTTATCAAATGTATGGACTTATATGTTTTCATGAATTAAAGTGCAAACACTTCCCTTGTGAGGAGTTGACCATAACATGGTAACAGACTGGGGTAATAATATACTGATATTACCACAGCACTCACATTTACTATCAGGCTAGACTCTTACAGATCACACAGGGCTATTAATAGAATGCCCACATTATACATGTGTTTTGTAGGAAAGCAATCACTCTTCTCTCTGGATAAAAGGGCAGAACTTTACTTCAGCTGTTCAGATCTACATCAGAGTGAGGATATATCTGGGCTCTGCTTTGTTTCCTTGGCAACGTGAATCTAAACCTGTCATATTAACTTTTGGGGGGAGAAACATGATAAATGTAATTTTTTAATCTCTTCAAACATCCGTTGAGCCCAACATAAATGAATACCATTATTATATTTAGCGTTTATGAAACATGATCACACAGATTTCAGTTATCTTAAGAAACGTGATGTGAAGATTTCTTAGTAAGAAACCTGGAATTATGAGGTAGGGGAGTGTCTTAAAGGCAGAGACATCGATGTCAGGCTTTAATTCTTTCAGCTCAAAGCTGTGAGCAACATGGTGTCTATGGCAGATGTGTAGACATGGCACTTTGCACAATAACCCTACAAACGGTTGCTGAGAACATTTTATAAATGTCTGACATATTAAAACAAGAGAACCACTCCACACGGACCACAAGACCCAAGGCATGGAAAAAATAAAGAGGACGGGCTATAAACCATATGCAGCAGACAAGGAATTCATTTCAGACAAGGGGGATGAAAGAGCTAGCCTGTGTTAAGTGAAAGAGATATAAAAGGGGGAGAGTAGAGAGAGGGAGAGAAAGAGCGAGAGAGGGAGTGAGAGAGAGAGAATTAACTGGCCTGTGTTAAGTGAGAGAGATATAAAAGGGGGAGAGTAGAGAGAGAGAGGGAGTGAGAGAGAGAGAATGAGCTGGCCAGTGTTAAGTGAGAAATATATAAAGGGGGGAGAGTAGAGAGAGAGGGAGTGAGAGAGAAAGAATGAAAAAATCAAAACACACGTAGCAGCAGTGCCATTTAATTAAATATTGATGAGCTGAACATTGAAATTCGCATAACGCAACTGAAGGCCTGGCCTGCAATGTTGCTCCCATTGGGAATGTTAATCGGCAGTTCTGGGCACGTGCAAAGCAGCAAATAGGACAGGCTAACATATGAATGCAAAAGACGGTTTGACGATTTTGGTGACCCGTTGTACCTGTCAAACAATCGCTCCACTGGCTACTTTTGAATTGGACCTGCAGATTATTCAATGATTTCAAATCAAGTTCACCAAAATGCAAATTAGGAAGAGAATACGAAGGTCATATCTTTGTTACAATTATGAACAATTGTGAAAACACTGTTTTTGTCCTTTATATGGCAACACTGGCTTTTTGAACTGTACTAATTATAAAATAAAAAGTATACCAAGGAAAATGAAGTTAGCTACATAACGGCATTATGTATAGAATTGCAAGGTACATTTTATATAACTTACAGAACATATTACATTTTTGGTAATCATGTAGAAATACTAACAATAAAAACTCGGGTAACTCAGCAAGAAAGCTTTTTAACATCCAGCTGATTCACTTGAATCAAGCAGACAGACGTGAATATGAATATTAAATGTACTTTTGGTGTTTTCTCAAATGTCTCCATTCTTCATACACTGTCCATTTCATCATATTTCAAGGTCTTCTTTAGACGGCTGCACGCTCTTTCTATGAAATCTGGAAAACAGTTGAGGCCCACGTTGCTGTCCAGCACTGTAGCAGTGTTCTATCGAAGAGAGGCGTCTTTTAAATATTTACACCTCAGCTGCCCCCACCCCCTGCCCGTCGGGAAAGTCCACAAGACTGCATGTAACTGTGTCCGGTTATATCGACACTGATCGATAAGTCAGCATTGTGCATTTTCACATGAACGTTATCTTAACATCACGGCAACATTTATAAAATATTTGATTTCTCAGAAGGGTTTGCCTGCACGGTCAGTCGAGCACAAGGGAGAGGACGTGTCAGCACAGTTTGGATTTTCTGCCTTAAAAAAATGACATGAGCAGAGCGTCTTGTGAAAGTTTAACCACAGAGGAAATTAATACATCTTATAAACATTAACAGAAACCCCTTTTTGGTATCTGTGCCCTCACACGGAAAAGTAGATAGAATGCGTTCCCATTTTGCATTAATGCACGATCTTTCTTCTTTTTAAATGTTGAAGATATTGACGCCTGTAGAGAACTGGAAAGAAGTTAGTTTTTTTCTGTCCATATGGCTTAAGATTGTCTTAATTCCTGGAGTCTCATTACAGAACCTTCATGACATTACAGAGATGGTAGACAGTTGACTTAAACTACTACTCCATAAGTGACTTCAGGCTGCTGTGCTGTTCCCAAGGTAAAGGCATCGTATCTACACTCGGAAGCTGAACAGATTTCATACTGAAGCTGTTATCAGATGTCTTTACTAGCTGTCACTGTGGCTTATTGGGAGCAACGGCGATGCAAGTTCACAATGATAATATCAAAATCAGACAGCAAATTCAGGTCACAGTCAAGTCATTAACGCTTCTGAAAAAAGTCGGAAAAGTCATCCAATCAGAGGAAGTATTTAAAGTGCCGTCCGTTAGCTTTCACATAGGTCTGAAGCTGGTCACCCAAGAATGATCAAAATTGGTTCAGTATCAACAAGGTAATTGCAACAATAAGAAGGGTTTATTTTTTAAACATGCTTTTATGTACTGTTTAAATATATACAGACAACACATATGAGCTGAGGTTGAGATTACTATGAGATTACTAACGTGATTAAACATGACTGCTAACACATTTAGGATTAAAGTCAAATTGACTGTTCAATAAAATAGAGAAAGTGTGGTGAATGTGCTTAATAGAAACCTAAAATAATTTAAGTCAAAAATTCCAGGACAGTGAGACTGTCTGGTGCATGAAAGGCTAGGGTCAAACGTTGGCAGACTACCCGCAAATGACTTGTAGCCACATTCAAAATCATGCAATGGGTGAATCTACGAGATAGCAACACTGAATCAGAGCACTCATATACTTCCCCCTGAAATTACAATAAATCAATGAAACTGCCCTAATTTGATCAGTCTTTCTTCAGAACATGAACTTTAAGAGGTGTATATGAATAACTTTATAATTAAATATTAATTTTTGTGTAGAATCTCACGTGGCATCTCAAAATATTTGCAGAATAATTGGCTAGGTTATAATGTCATCATAGGTTTCTCATTCATAGATTGGAAACAAAATTGCTCTTTAAGCTTCAAGAAAAACAACTGACCAGTGTTCTAACCGAAATTACAGTAACACCTGATCGATGTTGTAGCAGTAGTCAGACAAGGTCCCAGAGTTAAGTAGCGTGGATTATGAAAGAGATAGGGAAAGGTGGACTTTACATTGATTTAGTCTTCCATTGACATCCCTTTTAAAACCTTTGCTCTGCTGTTAAGCACAATCAATGTGTAATCCAGACAACATAATAGGACTGCCGTAGTTTGAAGAAGACAGAAGCAGGAAAAGGCAGAATGCTTTTATTGTTTTCTTATCCGAATGCCTATATAAGTTGTTTTTCCTGTAGGCCATATAGGCTTTATTACTGGAATGGAAATGCCCAGCAAAACATTTAAAATGTGTTTGTCAAATGTTTGTGAAAAACAGCGCATAAATGTATATTTTCTTAGTATTTGTTTAGGCGAACTTTAATATCTTGGTGGGTTTGAGTTTTCTGTGAGATTATGTATGTATATATTGTGTGATATACCGTACAAATGTATACACACACATTTAATTTCCAACTGAAAATCGCTAATGGCTCAGTAATATTTGTTCAGTAATAATTCAATAAAAGCCGATAGCTTTTTTCATGAAATGTAGAATTTTATGGTAGTATGACTCAAATTATAGGCTGGCATTCATGAGAACGGGTGCTCCTCGCCTTGTGCCCTGGGATAAGTTCCAAGTTCACGGCGACCTTATACTTGATAAGTGATTATGGAAGACGGATGGACGGGAGTATGACTACATCCTATGAAATCATGCTCGTGATAGGGGAAACACACGCCCACTCTATTACCTGCAGGCTCATTATAGCCACTGACCCTTGTCAGGTGCTATGTATTATTTGGAAGTTCTTAGAGTATAAACACTAGGAAAATAAAATTAAAGTCAGGCTATTCCAGACCAAAAAACACATATGTAAAATTGAATGTCAGAAGACTAAGAAGCAAATTATTCAGACTGCCCAAAAACAAGTAGTTTGTACTAGAATGCTGTTGTGTTGGACAAGCAAACAAACCGGGGCATAATCATCCAAGGATGCATTTCATCACTCTGTCATCATCCTTTTTCGGTAGCTTGGCCAGCACGCAAAGTTATTCTCGAGATGCAGCCCAGCCCAGCCCAGCCCAGCCCCCCCATCGCAGATAATGCCACCACTTATCATCGCATTTTCAATCAAATGGTTACATCATTCCTTACCCAGCTGCAGCCTTGCCAGTACTGACCCCGTCGTCACGGTAGCAGAGGAGCAGTTACGCAAGATCGTGGTGCCTAGTTTGCACAGATACTGCCTTCGCACATGTTGCAATCCCACTTGTTTGTGCATTCAATTGACCCCCCGCCACTGCCTATGAAGCACGATACACTGAAACAGTGCTAACTCTTCTCGTTGTAACTGAGCAGTGAGGTTGCATTTTCCCGGTACCATCCAGAAGACAAATTAGATATTTATTATTAAAGCCAGAAACGTCTGTTGCCTCATCAAAATAGCTAAGGATAATGGGTTTGGCAGATTGGAATGGTTTTATCTGCCCAGAATTTTGCATTCTGTAAAATTTGATACTTTGTGCAACTTTCAGTAAGTAGTTTATATTGATCTATTTGTACATAAAAAATAAACATCTGACAGAAATGGAATAGGACAATCTAAGAAATAAAGGTAAAAAAATAGATCGATTTAACAATACCAAAAACCTTTCTTTAATATGTGTTTTAAATTTTCCTCCTCTGAAACAGTCTTTTTGCAGGCAATGTAATTCCGTGTTTTAGTCCAGAGTGGTTATCGGCAATAATAAAAGCAATGTCAAATTTATACCTTAATCTTAACATCTCTTCTTGAGGGTCTGGTATCTTCTCAGGCCAAGGAAGCTTCTGTGTCTCAGGGAAGCTAAAAGTTACATTGCTTGGAGTGTTCAGCTTCTGTCAGGGTCATTCATGGTAAACAGGTCTTAGCAGAGGTGCCAGACAAAATCTAGTCTGATTTTGTGGTCACCCTTTCAATATGAAACAGGCTTATGTCCTAGCAGCTGATCTTGGTAACGGAGAAACAGAGGAATTTTTTCACCGGGTTCAGCCTGAAATAGATAGCCCATGCAAACAAGACACATTTCTGGTGACTGGAGACTGAAACGCCTTAGCTGGAAGCAAGACGGTCAGAAACACAGTTGGCCAACATAGACATGGAAAGAGAAACCAACCCGGCGAGTGATTCATTAGCTTCAGTGAATCCAGCAAGCTCTTGGTTGCCAATGCATCTCTCAGGCAAGCAAAGCATCATCTTTACAACTGGTAAATAGAACGGGGTCCTAGGTTTCCACTGTCAAATATTGGAAGAGCTCAATTCAAATATCGAAGACAAGGACTGGATGAGTTTAGTACCCTACAAAGAGAGATGCTTGATGTACAAGCTGAATGTACAAGCAAGGAAGGTCAAGGAATATGAGATGTTATGGGTGGCACAATAGATATGTAGATTCTTGATCAGATCGAGCCTGAACTTACGGGTATGAAGCACAAATGACCAGACTGAAGTTGCTTAAAAAGACTATAATGCTTGGAGAAGTCGACGGAAAAATAGGAAAAGGGCAACCATCATCAATACACTCCTGATAGCCCAGAACAATCGAGGAGAATCACTGTGTCACTGGTGAAGCAAGAGTTCTCGAAGTTCACCAGTCAGTTGAGATACATGTATGCATGACTGTTTTGGTCCATACTCTCATTTGAGACGTGCATCATCTCACCAGAAATTGGGAAAATGAATAAATATATGAGCATGCAAAGACTTAGCTGCCTCAGTGAGGATAAATGTAGTGTGAACATGATATTTTGAATGCATCTGCATGTACATGAGCAGTGGCTGTCATACAGCTGAAGGTGAAATGCAGTAATATCATATTCCTACGTTTGAATACACATGTGGCTTGTGGAATCCACTCTGTAGTCCCCAACTGCACTTCAGGTCACATACACACATGCCTTTTGACAGTTCAGCCCGTTCCATTCTGCTCGGCTGGCTGTAAATCCAATTAGGCGTGATGTTTCAAGGTCAGGGACATCCTGTCATGTGGCACGACACCGCTGGCCGAATGACGACACAGAAGGTGTTCCAGCAGCCGTGTGTGCCCACGTCAAGGTGGGAGAACGTGAGGATATCACAGGGTCTGCACAGTATTGCAGTCAACATCACGATACCTATGAAGGTCTAGTGTCATCACTCACGCCTGGGGTTGGAAGAGGGTGACACACCGAGGCACGGCCTACATGTAAAGTGATTGATTTCAATATGGTACCGCACAGCTCCACTTCAGTACAAAGGTCTATTTTTGTCTACCCAAGGTTTTAGAAACAGGCTGAGGATTGACATATGATCATGCTGTAAACATAGTGTGTTATTATGTATTATTAAACTGAATCCTTCAAAAAAACAGCCCTTAAATTTAGCTGAACGTGACTGGAGACATAAAACTGGTAAGGTTCATATATAACCATCTTGATTTGCATATGAGAGCAGTTCAGATCTCATGAATATTATTTAATACATTTAATAACACACTTTAAAAAAGATTCATTCATGTTGCTAGGGCTGTCCTTTGAGCTGAGAAATGGAGGCAGTATGGGACCCCGGACTAAAGATTTATTTAAGGTCACATCTTCCCACACACCGTCCTCTCTGTAAATTCTCCTCCAATCCACAGTTTCAGTCGGGCTCTGCTCTCCCAGGACACAGGTCCCAAATTTCACCATCACAGAATCTTCTGATCATTTCAAAGGCTGTGGGTGTAGAGGCACGTTAATGTGTGAAACAGGACTGTGTTTTCATACTCTATCATAGTCAGCCAGCCCACGCACCCCCTCCAGACCGTCTCTACCCAGCATCCTTAGTGGTTACTAACTCTTCAGGGCCTTTCTTCTCCAAATCATACTTATAATCCCTAAAGTATGTTTCTCTTCACCTTTAGCAGTGCATCTTCCATGTATTGTATTCATAAGGTATGGCTGTTCTGCAGGATGTTCCCATGAACAAACAAATTCGGCTGATGTAATTAACATATTATTTATATTGGTATATACAGTACTCAGTGGCCACTTTATTATTTGCTAGTACTGGATTGGACCCCCCATTTGCATCCAAAATCATTTTGAGGGCTGACAGGTTGTTCAGAGCAGATTTCCAACACACCACTCTTGTACTGAGCTGTTATTTTTCCTCTTGCGGCTTCACTGTTAGTTTTAACGAGTTTGGCCATTCTCCTCTGACCTCTCTCATTAACGAGGTGTTTTCTGAGATGCTTGAACCAACATGTCTGGCACCAAAAATCACAATATCTTAGCTTTTCTGATGTTTAGCCAAGAAGTAACAAACTGCTTCATCCTGTACACATATTATACGTATTCAGCTGAAGCCCCCGATTGGCTGTGTGGAGGAGCAGGTTGTTTGTGTTAATGAGCAGGCCTTTGACTGTATATTGGCATTTATCTGAGGAACGTTGTGACTGAGGACTGTAGCCTCACACCTTCAGGGGTGAGGGATTAACTCCCACCCTTTGCATGGAGTCTTCATCTTCCACCCAAGACCGTGTGGGTTTTCTCTGGGTACTCTAGTTTCTTTCCACAGGTGAATTGGTGTGTTTATATTGCTCAAAGCGGTGTGTGGCTGAGTGCGACCTCCCCCAGGCATTCTGGGATAGGCTCCAGAAACACCATGACATTGATTTGGAATAAACAGTCATGTCAGATTGAGGGATGCAGGGTATTTTTATTTATTATTTTAGTCCCATCTGTAATCTTAACTGGCAGATGTGGATAGTAGAAGAATAAGCAATTGAATTAATATTTATGGAACAACGGTGAAGAGAGCATTGTTATACCTTCGCTCCGTTTGCTGAAAATGTCATACGTCAAACGGTCACGAGCCATAAGAAATGTGACGTGTACTGTGTATTTAAAGCCAAGCTCACACTAGCCTGTGAGGTATACAGCTGGATCTGGGAATCTGGTGCCAGATGTTTAAAGTCCACAGCGAGGCATATGAACAGTTTTGCTGTAGCATTGGCAGGGAGTTTAAAATAGATCTGCTACTCCTTTGGAGTCACCTGAGGTGGTTCAGGAATCTTATAAGGATGACAGCAATTTGGCTCCTGAGGGAACTGCATGGTCCCGTTGGCCAGAGGCCCCAAGGCAGACCGACGATGTTTTTCAGGGATGATATCGCCCAGCTAGCTCAGGAATATCTGGAGATCTTTCAGATGGAGCTTAAATCCATGGCCATGGTAAGGGGGGTCTGGTCACACTCTTCCTGGCATGCTGCCACCATGACCCTGACTGGGAAAAACACGTTTGAGGAAGAGGAAGGAAAAAATATTCACCCTAAATTTAGGTGACTGACCATCATAACCGAGAGCTCAGTTGGACCATTCAGGAAATGTGGCTTCACATTTATTGTTGCTGCGTCAGACTCCTAACTAATCCCTCAACATGTATGCTATGCATTCTGCTCTCTGCTAAATGAAAAATCAATCTTTTGCGTTTGCTTTACGAGAGGCTGTCCACGTGTCACCTATACCATTCTCCGGCAGTGTATTTATGGAAACGGAGGCAGATTAGAGACCTTAGCTGCCATTTGCACACTGCCATGCTACATGCAGATGTAAGGCAGCATTTAATCTAAGTGGTTCTCTTGTAGAAAATGCTGGATTTGTTTAGAGGGACACCTGAAGAACTTCAGAGGGAGATTTTCGATATTTTCACCTTAACCATGCATCCAGTGACTCACACAAATAATCGCACAGTTCCAAAGCTGAAGTGAATTCTCGCCAGGGTTCTAAGTCATTCTTTACTCACTCAATTTAATTGAGCCAGGCCCCAGGGAGAATCAATCAGTTTGTTTATTTAGGCCTGCAAGGTATCACGAGGCATTACAGTAGCTTCCATTGTCCTGCATACGCCCCTGGATAGCTTCCAAATAATTCGTGATGGCTGATGTTCTTAGGAACAGTTCTATGCTGCTTATACTATCAAACTGAAAATATGTAAAACTAATTGCACTGCCTTACTCCAGTGTCTCCTTCATGTCTGACAAACATGGCTGCCCTGTTTTAACACCAAAATTCTCTTCCTCCTACATGTAATGAAACCCTAATGCTGACCCCAAAATTATCCGCATCGCATATGAATTCATTATCACCGCAGACCTTGGTGCTGCCTACAGTTTTGAATTTTCAAATGCATTTTAAACAAATATAATAAATAAACAAACAAATGTATAATTAAACAGAGAAACAAGGAAACAGGAAACATACAAATTTAGTATCCATTTCTATGGAAATATTCAATTTTTTTTTTTTTCCAAGCAGCTGAAAAACAATCAGAAATATTGCATCGATGACTGTTTGACCTTGCATTTCTCTAATAATGTCTTTATGAAATCATTGTCTTGTATCATTTCATTAAATGTCATTTTTAACTTGATTCTGCTTCAAACTTTATGGGAGAGTTTTCTCAACACCAGGAAAAGCTGGTTTTTGTGGTTTTCTCTTTCCTAATGACAAGTGAATTCAAAAGAAAGGCAGAAATAGTCACTGCAAACAGTTTCCTTGGAAACAGTCAGAGAGAGAGAGAGAGAGAGAGAGAGAGGATTTTCTAGTTTGAACATTTAAGCTTCCCAGAAAAAAGCAGAGCTGAGGATGTGAAAGATCTGAGGACCTCCTGTGACGATGCATGGCATAGAACCCTGGCTGAGCATCTCCGCTAAAAAATGCAGGCCTCACATAGTATTTTATTGCTTTGTTGGACCATGTGTCCTCTCCCGATACAAGACTTAAAGACATTTGCAAAAATGGTAGGATCAATACTGAGTCTCCACTGGCTTGGAAGATGGTGCATATAACCAAACAGACCGATAAATAAATGCTTATTTTTAAACAAAAGAGTAAAAAATGCATGTTTGTGTGTCTGTCTGTGTGTGCACAAAAGTAGACAATGTTTATAATACGTTGTGGGGACAAAATATCTCCAGAAGGAAATAAAAACCTTACATTTTAACTTGATTCGGACCTTTGTCAGTTTATTAAAATCTGCGAATGCCATCAAAAAACCAAAAGATCCAAAAGTTTGGTATTTTGTTGGGATACCCAAGGTATGGGTAGGGGCTTAAGGGTTAGGGCTGTCATATTTAGGATTAGGGTTAGGCCCATAGAAATGAATGGAAGGTCCCCAGAAAGATAAGAATTCAAATGTGTGTGTGTGTGTGTGTGTGTGTGTGTGTGTGTGTGTGTGTGTGTGTGTGTGTGTGTGTGTGTGTGTGTAACCTACACTGGATTGACATCTCATCCACCCCTTGCTTTTCAGGATAGGCTTTCCTCCACCCTGCCTGTATACACATTTAAAATGAATGGATAACCAAATTAAACCTGAATACATCATACTAGATTTCTAGGGCAACAGTACCCTACCCTCAAAGAGCATATAGTGACCATTGTAAGTTATGGTATTCATTAGTTATCCAACGTCCCCCTCTAGCTTGTTTGAACTTAAATGCTGTCTTGTTTATTTGTACAAGAACATCATTTTCGATACATAGTTAATCTCATATTACCTTTTTAACTACTTTATGTAAAATAATAGACTGATGCTGGATGTAATAATGTCATCAAAACATTGGCATATTTATTTAATAGTATCATTACTTCTATCTATCTGTCTGTTTTGGTCATTTTACTGACAATAATACTGGTTGCTTTGTTGAAAACACTGTATATGCTTAAAGAATTAATTAGTAGCCAAATAAACCTTTGTGTGTGGGTGGCATGAACTGAGAGACTACTTGGAAATGATTTTAGCCTGTGACAAACTTGCTATGTCCCTGAAATTTTCCCTTTCAAGGTTGGAGTTTGGGCTCAAATTTATATTCATGAAATTCTTTATAGAGGTCAAATGTGAGTGGACATAAATGAAACATTCATGGAGAACACTTCACTGAAGTGGGGGTGTGTCATTTAATGTAATTTTCTCACCAGTCCATCATCAATATTATTCATATTTATTCCAGAAAATTTAGTTTGGGTTTGACAGATATTTTTGGCTGTTTTAAAATAGGTATTTCTTTGCTTAGCTACATATAATTTATTTATTTGCCTTTTAACATAAACATCCAGCACTTTGTACAATGCAGAGTTTAGAGCTATACATTTTAGGTGTACATTGTAGATAAACTGTACTACAACACTAAATCATCCATCAATCTTATAGCTGCTTATCCTGGTCCAGATCCTGGGGAGCCTGGAACCTATCCCAGGCGGAAGAGGCCACAAGCCGGGGGTACAGCCTGGATTGGATGTTACCGTAACTTGCCATTCCACTGGACATTGCTGTAGTTATTTTTATTGATGTCAGACGCTAATGTTATGGATGTGAGATATATGGCAGCAGATCACAGTTGCTGATGACAGCAGTTTTATTAAAAAAAAAAAAAATGCATTTAATGAATTAGCATGTAAAGAAGTGTAAAATTGGAGGTTGAAGCCCGGCCAGTCCCACACGTGAGTGGCTGGTTTAAAGCATCTACGTAGGCAAAATGGAGATGTTCTGCTTACAGCCAGCCTTATCATCTTGACAAAAACGGCTCCCAGTAATATAAAAGCTGTCTGATACATATTCAGACGCCACGCAGCAAGGTTTCTCAGTACTGTACAGTCAGTGCCCTTGGAGTTGGTATCCGCTTCTGTCTTCCATTTATTAATATTTATTTAATTATTTATGATTAATTATTAATATTATTTATTAATAGCCTGTTATTGTCAGGCTGTAAACTTCGCACTCTGTTTAGTCACCACGCTAACAGACATTCCAGTCTCCAAAATGACATCGCAACAATGGAGCCGGAGGTGCAAATTCCATCATTTGCAAGCCACTTTTTTTTCACTTGACAGAGAATGTGTCTAGGTTCAAGGTGCCTTGATTATGTATAATTGAGATTGCTTTCATAATTTATTCAGCTGTAAGCCCTATGGAAATAAAGTGTAATGAGGTATTTTCTATTTCCTGTACTGAAACATTTCTACATGAGCGTCAACATGACAGGGATTTGCAGTTTTCGGAATTTCCATTTGATTGTTCTGCTTCATTTATGCTAATACAAAATAGCAACAACAAATGTAGCAGGCCAGGCTGTGACAAGCGTTTTGTTAAAACTTGGCTAGTGCACTGTTTGTAAATGCATGGGTTTTTAGACACTAAATAGGAAGGAAATCCATCAGCACAAAGCCATTCTCCTTTTTAAAAACCGTAAGAGACGGAATCCCAAAACACTTCCCAAAGCTATTTCTTCTTTTAGGCCAAAAAGTATATCAAGTTTTCCTTTTAAATGGGAGTATTAGCGGGATTAGCTGTAACAGGTCTGTTGACATGATCTTTATCAAGCCAGAAAATGAGTTGCTTTCTAACCGAAGCGGGTAAGCTGGCACAAGAAATCTATTGCTGTAGTCCAGGGCTGTCTGTCTTGCTCAGCTGTTCTTCCCATTGCCTGCGTCAAAGAGCCAGCCGTCAGTTTCCACATTTAATCTGAATATTAGATAACGTCCGATGTTCCTTCCCCAGGTTCGTAACCAGGCTGCGTTCACAATATAAATTTCAACCCATTTGGTCCATATGTAAAAGTAAAACTTGTGTTTTGTTACAGTTTAGTGTTGAAGGGAAAAAAGAAAACAATAATTAGATCTGTCCCTCTGACAAAGTTACCGGAACTGTGTTTGATGAAGAGAAAATTCATAAAATCAACTGCATAAACCAGGATATGATTATCAGCGGAAAATCTTACAGAATGTAATTGCAAGGTCAGGCTCACTTGGTTTTATTGTACATTTGCACGTTTTGTAAAATTGTTTAAAATTTATGCAACATATACTAATGAGTCATCACTGCTTGCTGTGCTAATGAAGACTTTTTGATCTAACAAATCCTCTCGGTCTTTACAGATAGTTGGTTTATTACATATCACTACAAGTGTCAAAAACTGAGATCTGGCTATAGTAACTGGAGGGTGTGGATTACTGCTTTACCCTGAATAAGGACCCGTCACAAAAGTCGCGATCCAGTACCACAAAATCATAAGGGTTTTCTGGAAATCATGAGATCATTTTTCAGTGAAGTGTGCCTTACCATGCACTGCCATTTAGCATGCCATGTTCACCATCTGGATTTTCTAATATGCTATGGAGACAAAAATATTAATTATACGTGGTAATGTACGCATTTAAATAAAACAACAGAAGACTCATCCATTAATCAGAAAGTACTGCACCCCCAACCTCATGTTCTTCTCAGAT
Organism: Gymnarchus niloticus; assembly: GCA_009936485.2. NCBI lineage: Eukaryota > Metazoa > Chordata > Actinopteri > Osteoglossiformes > Gymnarchidae > Gymnarchus > Gymnarchus niloticus. The sequence goes on from JAACJT020000013.1 coordinate 75,486, forward strand.
GAACCAGGGATAACAGCATTATTTTATGAAATTTACAAGGGCCGTGCCTCTTAAATCATCTGGCAAAATGGAAATAGCCGCAAATGTCCTTCCAAAGGGGAACCCCTTCATTTTGACCAAGGAACAAACAGTGCTGAGCTGTCACTGTGAAGCTGGTGAGCTGTGATCCCTCAGCTGAGTTGTGCAAGATTAAGTTCTTTAAAATTCACAAGCACCATCACACAGAGACTGGTCAGGCAGTCTGCTCCCTTTCAGGCAGTTTGAAGGGACAGGGCGTTCAAAATGTCACTCGATTATTGCGAGAGAAACCCAGCCCAGTTATATGTTAATTTTCTCCCAGCTGTGATGTCTATATGCGTATGGGGTGAAGACGTCACGCGTCACCGTAAGTGTCTTACCGCAAGGGAGCATGCTACAGATACTGCAGGCATACCCTGGAGAGCATAGACAGGTATGAATGAGTCTAGGTGCATTGGCAGCCTTCCAGAATATACCGTGTTCCTTTTTGAATTGGGCTATCAGAAGGTTGGTTCTAAGTACCTGTAAAAACATCATTTGTAGTACAGTTGAAAAAAAAAAAAAACTGTAAAAAGCATACCTGTCTTGATATTATTATTACTTTGTTATTATTATTATTATCAATAATAATAATAATAATATTGCTGTTGTTATCTGATGTTGCCATGGTTTTCTGTGTTAATAATTTGAGTGTATTTTCAGACACATGAGATATTGGAAGAAGTGTTTCTTGTTGCTAGGTAACGCTGGCCGAAGCTCAATATTGAAAGTACGATCGTGACATGTTTTTCAGGTTTCTGGGTTGCATCCATCACGAGGAGAACCTGTGTTTGTCTCGGTGTGAAGAGAGAACGAAAACACACAAGTAAGATGAGATAAACTGAGGTAATAACCAAAATTTTTTTGAAAAACCTTTTTGACCATGTTGTGCAAAGCCAATCTGTTAAATACGCGTTTTTCTGTGTGAGGGGGCACGCAGCATGTAAACATGCAGTATTCCACCCTAACCCACCATTTTTCTGTTGCTGTTTCAGTGTTTCAACCCCTGTTTTCCAGGTCTGACGCATATAGATTGTCACATTTATTTAAACTCAATCATCTCCACACAGAGCTCTTTATCTGATATTAATCTATTGAAGAGACCTTTGCGTTTGTCAGTGTGGTGCTTACCTTCCCCACATTGCATTGATTTGTTTTTAGATATATGTTCACTTGTTTGGCTGTTATTCAGAAATATTTGCCTGTTGGTTAGAGCAATAATATATCAAGACATAAAACAATTGCATATGTTAATCAAATGCGGCACTACATTCGAGATTTTCAAGAAAAATGGATATATGATTGTGGGCGGGGAGGGGCGGGGAGGGGTGGGGCTGTTACTGCGACACTACAGCTCGAGGTTAGTCACGCCCATGTTCCTCTGTATTCCGTGGTGCACCTCACAAGCGTTCCTCACATCTAACAGAGCTTCCCAGGTCAGCCTTCATCCTCATAGCATGGTCACTGCAACAGCAGGAGACCGTTTATGACATGAGCATGACTAAGGGTGACTTGTGCCAGTCATACTGTGCATTCAGTCTAAGCTGCTTTCTGGCAAAGTAGAACAGCCATCTGCCAGATTTCCATCTATCACTGAGTCCTGGTGAACATATAGACCTGTAATTCAAACGGGATTGAATATTACTCCACTCAACCCCCAGTAATGACGTTATAGTGACATCTTTACACATATACTTTAATGTTTTGTCCCATTGTATTCTGGTGAAATTGTACAAAGGGAATGGATGGATGGATGGATGGA
>JAACJT020000013.1:84145-103809 GCA_009936485.2 Gymnarchus niloticus
TGCGTTGTCCTGTAAGGTTCCCCCTATTGCATTGTCCTGTAAGGTTCCTCCTATTGCGTTGTCCTGTAAGGTTCCCCCAATTGCATTATCCATTTAGGTTCCCCCTATTGCATTGTCCTGTTAGGTTCCCCCTATTGCGTTGTCCTGTTAGGTTCCCCTTATTGCGTTGTCCTGGAAGGTTCCCCCAATTGCATTGTCCTGTAATATTCCCCCTATTGTATTGTCCTGTACAGTTGAGGTTAGATTTTCGCAGTCTAAGGTAGGGACCATGCTGAATGAGGTAACAAACAATCTCATTTCCAATCTTTGTTAAATGTCAATGGTTTTGCCTTCCCATGAGCACTTGGAAGCTCCCACTTAGATGTATAAGTTAAAAGAGAATGAGTTTATTATCTCTTGGCATTTACCAAATTCCTCAGTCACGGGGATAATATCGTTTGCTGGTATGACAGGGTTGCTCCCAAGATGGCCAGCTCAGATTGTCTCTGACAGAGTCATGATTGCATAAATTGGCTATTAAGTATATATGTCTAATTTTCAATGGGTATTAAAATAGAAGAGAAGCATAATTTTTCGGTGCTGTTTTACATCACCTCATTTGTTTGAGTAAATGTATCTGTACATGGCAATGTGGAGAGGTCACTCTCTTCTCATGTACAGTATTTCTGCTTGATTTCCTGTTCTTTTCCTAATCTCATTTCACCGTGTTTAACCTAAAGGGCTATTGAAGACCAAAGAGCATTCCATGAACATGAAGAAAAAAAAACAAAAAAAAACTCTACGTTTCAAATACAAAACAAATTGTTTGCAAGCTCGACTGGGATTTGAAGAAACTGCCTGTTAAAAAAAAAAAAAAAACGTTTGTACGAGTCTTCTTGAACTAGAAGTAAAAAGATGTGGGAATGTTACTAAACACGCTGTCATCAGTCACATGGTGTTTCTGGGAACCTGTTAATTACGCAAGCATGTGGAGAAATCCAGGCATTCCCATATTCTAGCAAAATAATAACACGGAAAAATGTCAAAGAAAACAAATACAAAATGATGCAACTTATTGTGCCATCACCCGACCCTATTTTATGTTTTTCTTCCGAACCATTCCTGGAATGTTGCCTGAAATAAGAGTGTCAATGTTGAATTTACAACACATGATATGTGTATGAATGCAACTGGGTTTCAGTTTTTTATGAGAGCATTTTGCCTGAACATTGACTCCTGTTGTGAGTATTGGTTTTTTGTTAATATACTCTATGTGCAGCAGAGTAGCAGAAGAGTTTTTGTTTTCATCCATTGTTTTCAATACATACTAAGAAAATTCAGTTATAAAATGGACTTTTTTCTATTTGTTTCCATTGCATGCGATGGTCTCACACCTCTGAATACTTGTGTAAAATGACACTTTAAAAGATGGCTTGGTACCAACTAAATTATTCTCAACCTAGGATGGAGCTCCATTCTGTCAGTGATGACAGACAGAGGTACACACAGGAGCATCGTGAGGACCCACAATATGGGGCTGCGTGAACCAAGACAGTGTGGTGCCTCTGGCTGAAGACAGCCTGTTTGGAGGTTGGATAGGGTCATGAAAGAAGGACCTTTTAGCTGCAGTTCAGAAGTCCGCATCATAAGCAACCCCTCGAGGCAAAATGCATCGGTGCAAATGCGTGAAAACCATCCATCCATCCATCCATCCATCCATCCATCATCTTCCCCTCCATCCATCCATCCATCCATCCATCCATCCATCATCTTCCCCTCCATCCATCCATCCATCTATCCATCATCTTCCCCTCCATCCATCCATCCATCCATCCATCCATCATCTTCCCCTCCATTCATTCATTCATCCATCCATCCATCCATCCATCATCTTCCCATCCATCCATCCATCCATCCATCCATCCATCATCTTTCATAACCACTTATCTACTACAAGGTCCCAGTCACTCTAAGGCCTATCCCATGAATGAGAGGGAGTTACGTAAACTAGGGTATACCAAAATGCCCTAATTATTATTGTAGTATTGAGTCATAAGCCCTGCCATGGGATTCAATAACACTGTTTAAAATATTATGCAAGCACAAAAACATGTATATATTTGCATGAAGTAATAAGATTTTAAATCATATCCTGCACAGAATTCCAGCAACAAACAGGAAGTGAGTGTTCTTAAGTAACAGAGGGATGAGTTGGTGGGACATTTTACACTGCATTTAAGACGGTTAACGGCCGAAACAACCAACATGACAGAACTTGACTTGCCTACTCCTTTTTATGATTAAAAATGGGCATCTTGGAAAGATGTAAGAATATGATATGTCTTATAACCTTCTGTTTAACAGTCCTGTTTTGAGGATCGAAAGGAGTACATCTACACTGAACCAAAGTAATTAGTAATTATATGATTTGAAAATTATGAAACGTATATGGTATGTGTGTAATGAATACATTGACTGAATCTAGGTGTAAAGCAGGGTTCTTTAATTGTGGTCAAAACAGGCAGGGTCAAAGCCAGAACAGACGAGATTTCCGGAAACCAGAGCGACATCTAAAATGTACTCGTGGTCATGAGCCAATAGCCAAGATCCAGAACAGAGCAATCGGCACAGCAAACAAATCCAAAACGAAAGGTAAAAGGCAAAAACAGAGAACTAGCAGAGATCATACACAGGCAGACCTTACAATGATAACAAAATGGTCAATAAGGGGTTTGGAAAGGCAATACCTCATAGTGATGCGAGGGAACTGGGGGTAATTAAACAGAGCGGCTTGACTGGTACCAGCTGAGGTTAATACTCTATGGATGAGGAACAGTGGTCTGTGGGGCGTGGCTGGCTGGCTGCTGACTTAGTGTGGCCGCTACATATGTGGTAGGATCTTTATCTTTATCTTATTTACCTGAGGCACAACATATCATCTCTGTTTTTGTTGTTATTTTACTGTACCTTTTTGACTAGTCTACAGTGAAAGGTTTGGATGGCTCAGGATACATCACCCTCTCCACCTTCCATCCACCCGTCCCCCCCTGCTCACTGATCCTGAGTCAGACGTTCCCCTTTTCATCTCGGCTCTTCCTGTCTTAAGGATCACGAGGTAATAGGTAGGGGGACATGCTGGATATTATGCCATTTCATCTCAGGGCACGGCACAGTCAAACACACGCATTGATGCTAAGTCACTGGACTGTGTCTTTTTCACACGCAAGAGGAAATCGAAGCAAAACTGGGACTGATTCCATATGAGTCACCCAGCTGCTCCGGTCCTCAAAGATCATTTTTATAAAATCCTTAAAATATTAGCCATCTAAGCTACTGTATTAATATTTTTTAAGCCATTGGTATCCTTTTTACTGTTGAAAATGAAATCTGTAGCATTGGTGAATCACAATGTTTATTTCTGCCTAGAAATAATGATAATACGCAAACAGAACATCTTCTGAGAGCTGTTCCATATAAGCACCCCAGTTAATAATGAATAGACGTGAATAAAAGATGTTTGAAGACCGGGAAAAATGGTGTGGATTTGAGTGATCAAGAAGTGAAATTCATACTGCAAACTTTGAGTTTCCTGACAAATTTCACACCCTTCCCTTCAAACGAGCCACTAGTACAATCAGGCCAGTTTTTCATATTACTGTTAGAATGGTAGCCTCATGCAGAACCTTTAGTTATTATCAGACGATTTGCCTCATTAGGCTGCCACAGTAAATTTACCTTTGTTTTTTTATGAATGGACTAAGACCCAGGCTTCATTACTTTTTCCAGCCTGCACACCAATGTGGAGTATCTATAAAAAATTGGAAAGAGAAGGGCAACGTGGCAATTTCACAGTTAGAGGGAAAACCCCTCCCTCTCCTGAAAAAACAAAAATGGCTTCCCTTGTGTAAGAAACCTGTTCTACACTACTGAGTCCTACTTCAATTGTATCGTTCCATTGTATTGAAATTTCAGCTTTATGTTCTTGTCCAGATTGTCTGTCTTTAGTGCCTGGGATGCTCAGCAGAGTGATTTCTAAACATATTTCTCCAAGGATCAATCTCTACACACCTTTGAATAAGTGCCATAGTGTTACAGTGAGTTAGATCTTGACTCGATATCTAGAAAGGCAACAAATCTCAAAGTGCATCAGATGCACTGTTGACTGAGTATTTGTGTTTTTTTATGAAGAAATTCAACCCCCCCCCAGCCCATCAGCCAACCATTTGAAGGTCTCCGGTGCAGTGATTAGCCCATGGTGTTATGGAACAAAGCCATGCATTGTGGAATTTCACAACTCTCTTGCTAATTAGTTCTGACTGCTGATAGCTATCTGCTCCCCTAATGATAGGCAGTTTACTGTATGTGTGGTCCTCAGTAATGTATCATCTGTTCTGAATTTTTCCAGGTTCATGTTCTTCATCTCCCACTGGTACCCCCTAATAACTTTGCTTTTGGCACGTCTGTTTCCAAATTTATTAGACAAGGTGTCTTGCAGCGCTACTGCGTGGTGTGCCCATTATAAAGGGTGGAGTGTATGGCCGTCGAGAGGTCACTAGATCAAATGGCAACTTGGAAAATGCCATTCCACAGTGTGCCAAACCTAACAGACAGGTCTGAAATGAGCCTGTTCTTGATTATGTGAACTGGGAGAATTTTTCCTTCAGCACAGCTTCGATGACAGCTTGTTAAAGAGCAGATGGTTCTCTCACAGGGCTCTGTCAACCATCAATTATTTCCACCAGAGGAAGTGTTTTCACAGAAACTGTGAGCTCAGACAGGGGCAGGAGCATTTAGCACAACCTGAGATTTGCAGGCCAAACATCTCACTCAGAACAATGCAGCTTTTTTCAGTGTGCTCGGAATGAGATATATTAGTTAAAGTAGAAAAACATTTAAAAAGTAGTATCAAAAGTAGCAAAAAAATGGCAAAGATTCATTCTTTTTTTTGTTTCGTAGAACAGACTCATCAAACATTTGCCTTGCAAATTCACTTTGGAGAATTCGGTGGTTTGTTTCTGAAGAATGACAGCGGATTTCAAGGCTACATATGCTGCGATGATTTTGTGGTGCCTTTGGTCATGCTAAAAGCATCTCAGCAATACAATAAAGAAACCCTTAGGCTCTGGAGCAGCATCTGTGTGAGGTGAGTTATGGCTGTGTTTTTGAGAGCAGTTACCCTTTACGACGTGCTATAAGATGCTTATGTACGTGACTTACATGAACACCGATGCCTGTTTTATGTGTCCATTATGTGACGTGACACCTGATTCTCTAGTGAAAACTGTCCTGCAGCAGCTGGACAAGAGACAACTTCCTCCTCGTCGCCAAAAACCGTAAGAAAGGCATTATAGATGAATAAGCATTGACAGAAAACATACAAAAGAAAGTTTTGAAGTTACTATCATTGTTCCTTCATACTGCATGCAAAACATTAGTCAGTTATGTCTGGATTATTAAATTATTTTCCATCTGTACGGCTCGATGGACAAAAGTGCCGATTAAACACTTTATTCATTTATACTACTGTAGCAATGATTATTGACCTCTCACCTAGCCTGCCAATGTCTGCCACATACATGCAGCACTGTGCAAAGGACTTAGGCAGTCTGGGAACATGTTAAAGTAACTATATACTTCCTAAAAAAAAAAAACAAACAGATTAACATTAGAATATAGATAAACAGTAATGTAAAAAAAGGAAAAGTAATTTCGTCTGTTCTCCAAAATAATTCTGATATCTGGTTGGACGACTCCAACCTCTCGTCAAGAGCACCCCAGCCATTCCTTGTATTTTTTTAATATTCAGAACCAGCTCACTTAACTTGTTCACTTAAGTTGTTAATTCACTTTATGAGGCATTGATTAGCCAAACAAGGTTCCCTCCTAGTTGAGCTCCACAACTGCATGGGTATGGCGGATGGTAACCGTAAATTCTGAGGTGACAAGAAGAGATGTTTTGAAATGTGTAAGCTGACACATATTTTCACCAAGGGAATTCATAGTTTTACACCAACGTGAACACGATTTACACGTAATCTTTATTGTCTGCCTAAGACTTTTGCGCAGGGCTGTATTTAATGTGAATGGTGTTGGCTCAATATGAGTTATTTTAGTGTATTGGAAATTCTGACATGATGATTCATTTCATATCGGGTGAGTTCAGAATTAGGCCTGATAAAAAATATTACTGTTATTATTTATTAATGCAGTTACTAGATTGATGAAAGCTTCACGATAGGAGATATTTTTCACTCTCTTGCGTGCTTCACCTAGTCGGTATTCCATGTGTTGTCAGGCTAAAATCGACAGTTCATTCAGCCACGACCATTCAGTTCTGGAGCCACCTACTCTGAATATTAGGCACACCTGTAGCTCATCAAACTGGATAACTGGCATGGATTCAAAAAGCATGGTCATTCAGTTAACTCCTTTCAAAGTGTTGCATGTCCCACCATGCGGAGCATCTGGATCCTGTGTCTGACTCCTGCTCATCTTCCTGGTTTTGGTTGTTTGTCCTCTTCTCGCCATATCGAATTCTTGACTTTCTGCCCGTTTGGACTGCAGATTTGGATGACAATTTGAATGAATTTACCACTGGTTTTTGACCCTTAGCTTGTTCTTGGACCACCATTCAGAAACCAGCTGCTGTTGCACATAGATCCTCTCCCCCTCTGTCCATCACAGGTGTCAGTTTGGTAGAATATAAAACATATTCTGCCCACAAAACTAAGTAGGACTAACAGCTAGAAGATAGGGAAGAGCAAGCAGGTGGTTTAAATAAAACATATTCCATGAAGTATTTTGTGACTGTAGAGAGGAGCTAGTCAGAGACATGTGTGTTTAAACATGAAGATATTCATTATACATAAAGCAAAAAAAGATTTTCCACTCATTCTGTCAAACTGTGTTCACTCGCATTGTGACAGGTCAGTTTCAAATGAGGCTTGATTGGATTCATAAGATCCTGACATGATTTATTTGAACATCTAGCCTAAATTGGGCAGCACGGATTGGCTAAATCCCACTTCGGCCAGCATGTACATTGCATTGGCGTGTTCTCCCCTGTTTGCATGAGTTTCCAAATGGCCCACTGTGTCTGTGTGTGTGTTTGTTTGAGTATGTGCCCTGAAATGCCTGAGCATCTCGCCTAGGCTGTCTCCTGCCTTGTGCCCCTTGCTGTGTGAGATTGGCTGCTGGTCCACTGTAACCCCGTGCTGGGTAAGTGGTTATTAGTTGGACGGATCAATGGGAAAAATGGACAGGTTAACCCCTCTGGTTGCTTAAACTTACCCTGATGGTAAAGTGTTAATCATAAAATTAAATTAAATTCTGAATGTTGTATTTTGTGGGATAATTCAAATCACCGTGCTAATGTATTGTTTGTTGTTGTTTAGTCACGCAGTCGTGTCCGACTCTTCGCGACTCCATGGACCACAGCACGCCAGGCCGCCCTGTCCTCCACCGCCTCTCTGAGCCTGCCCAAACTCATGTTCATTGTCTCCACCACACTGTCCATCCATTTCATAATGTATTGTTTAAACCTATATAAATATCAAGACAAGGATTGAGTCTCTCCGTGTGGAAATTTCTTTCTGCACTTCAGTACAATGGAGTTATGGTGCTTACAGTCATTTAATGCAATAATCCGTTCCCTAAACTCTCAAAGCATACGTATTCACATATAATTTTTTACCTGACCATTTAAATATTCCTGTAAATAAGTACTCTGGGAACACAGAGAGTTGGCAAACCAGGCTAAAGGATTATTTTTCTTGATTAATTAATGTAGATACGTATCGCTTCCCTCAAAGTCTCAAGATGGCCCACCTGCCGTTCATTGTGACAAAGCCCTTCTTCAAAAGGGAGAAACTCGCCTTACCACCACAGCCAATTTTGAGTTAGCCCCTCAGCAATACCCATCACCCTCCCTTTAGTCTCCTGCGGAAAGAGAAAATGAAAGCACAAGCTTGGGGGAGATGTGAGCTACGACTCCATGCAAGTCACCGTGCTGCAGTGATGAAAGCTAGGCCATGTATCGGCATTGATTGTTCCCCGGGACATACGGAGCAGGCATCGCAGATCACTCACCGCACCGTGCTGTGATCTCCGAAAAAGGACCTGCAGCATCTCAACAGCAGATCAAGGGCTGTTTCAAAAAGTAACAGAGGGGAGGCTTTTTTTTTAAGCATCATTACTTTTGGCCCTAAAATCTGAGGCCTGGATTTATTTTATACTAAAATCATAACAGAGTTCCCATGACACTTCAATGTGACATACACCAAGACTAGCTGGTGTCTCTAAATCATCCATCGGCTATGATTGTGTGAGGGAACATGTGTGCTCTGAAGGACCGGCATCCCATTCAGAATATGGGATAGGGTCCAGGCCCTCCCTAGGTAAGCCGTTCAAAGACGGATAATAATGATTGAAAAGTAACCTTTCAGACAGTGAAAAGATACATGTCATTACTTCTCAGGCAAATCGTTTTAGATAGCTTTCTTCTATAAACATGCAAAAGTCTACAGAATTGGAAGTGTTCGCATTTAACAGTCAGTACGAGAGACTGCGGAATGTAGTGCAACACAGGTGAATAGTGTGTTAACTGCATATTACTTTAGCTTTATAATGGAATCAGTGGTTGCCATATACAATCAATCAACTTTAAATAAAATGCAAGGTCACTGTGCAGCTTGGCTCCAATACACTGTAGAGATAAGAAGAATATATAGGACAAATGACATAATAATGAGAAATATATATAATAAACAATTACAATTTAATATAACAATGAGAAAAAATAAATTAAATGCAGTCAAGTCAAATATATAAAATGAAAACTAAGATAGAAGAACCACATTAAGAACATTTAAGGAAATGTTATAAAGGTAATGGACCTGACTGAGTCATAGGGCAGGTTGCACTGAAGGGAGTGAAGGTGGGTTTTTAGTCTAAACATGGGTGTGCTTCTCTAACACATAATGGAAGGCCATTGCGAAGATAGGGTACACGGCAGGACATTTCACTTACTATGGTAGTCCTGTCAGCTTCATGATGACTACACTGGCGGTACACCTCTCCTTCCACACATTTCTCCATTACGGGGTGTTCCCAAACGTCAAACCTCACAGGCTGGGAGGTATATGCAAATCAATGCCCCAGCTGAGTTCGTAACTAATTAACTTTTGTCTTAATTGAGGTGCTGATTGAATGTGTTACACGGTTTAATTCACATTAAACAAAGTTAATTGTTCAAGGGCTTGTTATGATATTTAAATCTTGTTAAAGAGAATTAATTAATTAGTATTTAAGAGACAGTTTTGGGATCCATTCTCTTAATAAAACATGCTTTCTTCATTACAATTTTTATTAAAAAAATTAATTAATATTTACTTTTAGACTAGTTAAAAATTAATTTGTCACATGGATCTTAATCTGGCCATTACCTGTACCTCTAATGGGGAAAATTTTCATTCCAACTCATTCATTCATTCATTCCATTCCATTTCATTATTACGGGTATACCATGATTGAAAATAAATGATTGAAAATTTCATCCTCAGCTTTGTCCATGGTGTTTAACCAAATATAAGTATCTCTGAAATTTAACACCTGCTGTAGAGGCTGATTTGTTGTTTGGCATTTAAAAACATTTGGTATTTTATGCAAAGGTTTTATATAAGGAATAATTTTGGGGATAAATATATCTGAAAACACGCTTTAATACAGAAAATTAAGGAATCAGGGGACGATAATGTACAGAGATTCTAGAACTAGGTGGGCATCTCACCTGAATATTCCTTCACATTTTTGAATGTGGAATTAAAGCCAAAAACTAAATGAATAAATACATTTGATCTAAGGAGTAAGCAGCATACAGACTTAAACCGATGTATTACTCAAATGTATGTCACCACATTCTACAGATTCTGGTAGAGACTTAAATATGAATGCTTCCAAGCTCATCCCTTTTCAGCTGCATAAATTCATTAAATACGAAAAGCGTACTTAAAAACGCAAGAAAATTGATAGGGCATGGTACCTACATGAGTTATTTATCTTCCCATATACTGAAGACTGTGCTATCCATGCTCCCATGGTATCCTTGTTCCAGGTTCAGTAAGCATTTTCAGCCACTTCCTGGGCCTGTCAGGGCTGTAGCTCTCAGAGGTAGAGCCATGAGGCAGCCTGAGCGTGTTGATTTGTAGGCCTATCGCTAAAAACTGCCAGCTCGCGCCGTGGATCAGACGGCATGCACGCGCTCAGACACTCTCAGATGGCCTGTGCCTTTATTCTGCGGTATCCTGTGTCTGGCTGGAAAGCGTACACATGTTCCTTACCAGCAAAGCACAGGCAAAAGACCCTTCTACAGGTGTCAAGACAGACTTCAGAATGAAGAAGCCTTTCTCAAATGGTTCCCTCAGAAACAGCGTCAAGATGGAGCGGAAAGCGCTTGCAGATGCAGCGAGGAACGGCAGGTCTGTGTGTGACAAATGTACCGCTCCGTCGTACACCCTCAGCGAGCTTTTTCACACTGTGTCAGGTGCACAAAGCATATATCGACGATGGAAAGCACGTTAACGTGTTTTAGTATCCTTCAAATATTTTATCCTATGTTTGTTATTATTTTGTCCAAACAAATACGTCATAGAATAAAACTACTCTTTTCCGTCAGTGTCATGTACAAGATATTGTTGGAGTGATATTGACTCTTCTCAGTACTTCTAGGAGTAGATGCAATTTTACTGGTGCTAAAAGCCACTCTATAATGGCCCACCCAAATGCTTATGATAGAAGAAAAAAATTTAATTGTTTACATATAAATACATTTAAAATATGCATTTTTCATATATCCTGTAGATATGATCCCTTGTGATGGATGCATGTGAACTTGTGAACTATTTTGCCTGACGAGGCTGTGATTGTACTAGCTCGGTTTTTTTTACTCTCGCTCACACTTTAATTTTCTCTGACAAACTCGTGATGCTGGTTACATCACCCTGTGTCCTCATAACGCGTTATGTCCATGGAAACTGATGCACATGTCAGTGAGTGTGAGAAGCAGCCAGAAGGACGTGGTGACGGTGCCTATGACAGGACTGGCAGTTGCCATGACAACAGTGCCAGCGGGCCATGCGGAGAGTGCATGACCCTATTTCTGGAAGAGCTCTAATCACACCAAGCTAGTCTGGGTCCAGCTGTCAGAAGTCAGAAACCGATCATTTTCATCATTTTAATAGTCATTTAAAGAAGGTGGGTAGGAAAATTTACCCACAATCCCTCTGGACTACAGGAGCGGTGCACGACTGACTTCATTATGAGGTGGGAGAATAAATCCAGGTGGGCTAACATAACCTAACCAGCTCTCATGTCACTTTGAGTAATTAGTACAATGAGAACAGAATAGACCAACAACTAGGTGCATCGTTTTAACTGAACCAGATGAGAGTCACTTAATGTGTCCTTGATCTCTTTACACCAGCATGCTCAAGCTGGTTTTGTCATCCTAGCAGAATTGTCAGACCAAACACATGTTCTCCATCCGTCCGTCCGTCCGTCCATCCACCCATCATATATCTTATAACCCCTAATCCTAACATTACATAAGGCATGTTTAATTGTACCCTGGGCAAGGCACAATACATTCATTCTTTTTGAGGTTATAATATATGGGTGCACACCGATGTAAAATGGCTGATTAACTGATTCTCCACATTTGCAAGCCCGTCTAGTGAAAAATGCAGCTATTGAGAACAGCAAAAAAAAAAACATAGTCTTATGTGTGAACAAAATTGTTTTCCCTACTTTAATGGATAGTTATAAGCCATGGTTATAAGCCATGGTTGATTTCCAAGCTTTCCACTAAAGACTGCTGGAACCCTGAGCAGATGTTCGTTCAATGGTTGAAAGTTGATTTCATTTCTTTAAATGTCTGTTATACCACTGGACCTGGCCTTGGGGCCCTGGATGGTGCTTCCCCAAGTGGAGCTCCAGAAGATAAGTGAACCTACCCTGGACAAAACCCAATTAATGCTCTGAGCGACCTCTCTGCGCTGGAAGTTTGTTGACCCAGTGCCTGTATGTTGAACTGATTAAAGCCAATCACATATAGATAGACAAGGGCCCCAGACATGCCATGTCTGATTAGCTAGTAGGTCAGGTATGAAGGAAGTAGTTAGACTTGACTTACCCAGTGTCACACCCACATCACACCTGCCTACATTGGACCTACCACGCCCAACTTACTCCCGTTCATCATCCCCTGAATACTAACCAGCTGTGCCTTGTTAATTATCATTAAGTAGCTTCCAGCCGTGCCTTGTTAATCCCTTATATAAGGCCTGCTGTTTCGTTGCCTCCTTGTGAGGTATTATGTTGTCTACACCATTACTGAGTGTTTCTGAAGCTTGTAGGTTGCCTGTGTATGATCCTGATTGTTGGACTGCTCTTTCTACTTGGTTTGCTGTGCCTGTTGCTGCCTTGGTATTGATCTTCTGCCTGTGACAATGACTATGTTCTCTATTCTCCTATGGCTTTTGGAAATCCTACTGGTTCTGGTCTTGACCTTGCCTGTTTTGACTCTGATTAAACTGTCTGATTCTGCGATTGGATCCTGCCATGTTCTGAATCGTTACACCCGGAGAGAAACATACAAACAAAATGGGAATTGTCTGCCACCACCACAAATAAGAAAAATAAGGTTAAATTTAAAAAAAAAAAAAAAAGCATTATTCACTACATTTGAGTAGTGTCCCAGTTTTACCCTTTAGTCCAGTCTGAAACTTCTACAGATTGCTTCATGGTCTAGTTGACAGAAATAAAATAGTGACATTAATCACCTCCTAGCCTAGTGAAGGGGAAATACCTGACTAGACTGTACATCCAACAGCAAAAATCAAAAGCATCTACTGGCTGCTGTAATTTCTTCCTCAGAGCCAAAGCATTAAGAGGATTTCCCTTTAGGTAGTGTACAGCATATTTTGAACAATACAAAAAGTTGGCAATGAAACTACAGTTTTTCATTGCTGGATGAAGGAATCCCTTCTCAGGATGGTAAGCAAAGTGTAAGGGTCTGTGCTTCAGTGATCCAGTGTTTCAAGGCTGAATGGGTCTATGGGGAATGTCTAGACAAACTACAACTCAACAATGACCGCCATGAATTATCAAAGTATGTTGTTGACATGACTAACTCTCCTCCCTTCCATTATTTTGGGTCGGGTCACAGGAGTAGATTAACACGGAATACGTGTCTTTTTCAGAATTAGAGAAATCGTTTTGATCACATGACCTGGTACTATGGGAGGAGCTGCAGGAAAACTGGTACCAATGTCACTAATTTATGCTGTTCAATCCCTGTAGGTTACAAGTAACAGCTGTGTCCACTTTCTTGTACACACCTGAGGTCATTGGCTATCAAGGGTGTGTTTTGAATTAGGATGAGAATGTAAGCCCATGGTACTTACTCTTAAAAGTGTTCCTTTCAGGTGAAGGGACAGAGCTTGCTCTTAGTGAAGGAATTGCAGAACCTTGAGATCAAATTCATGACAGACAAGAGGGAACGTGAGATTGACAGGTAGATCAGTTTGATGCCTGCAGCTTTATTGAAGGGGGCAGGTCATCAAATGAAGTTGATGGTTTTGCGGTCAGTCAATGGTCCTAGCCTCACTCATGATCATGAACTGGGGGTAGTGAGCAAAAGAACATGGTTGTGAGTACACATAGCCAAAATGAGGTTTGGACTGGTAATCTGTGATGGAGGTGAGAAGACATCTGAGGTGGTTTGGGCATCTCAAAGTTGAGTCACCTGGTGATTTCTCATGGAAACTCTTTGAGGTACATCTTGCTTAGCGGGAGAACCAGTACAGACCCAGGATGTACTGGAGGGTCTATATTTTCGAGCTGACTTTTAATAGCCTGAGCATCAGTCTATAGACTCGCAAAGAAAGATCTGGTCTAACCAGGTGAGCATGCTGCCACCTCGGCCCTCCACAGGAAATGTGGTCTGAAGATGGATTGTGCATCGTAGGTTTTGGTTATTTAACAATGCAATTGTCTGATACTGGATGCTGTGGACAGAAATGTAATCATCGGTGTTATTCCTACTGTAATGCTGATGACAGAATGCCAATTTATGCATTTGTTTTGTTTGAAAGCAGTAAAGGTGTATTTATTAATACAATTTGCAAATGTAAATGAAACTGATTAAATTTGAGTGTTCTGTCCATCCTTCTTGCAGTCAGAGAGGATAATCAGTTTTTCTCCAGGCAGATAAGTCATGACTGTCTGGCATGTCTGTTCTAACAATGCTCCTTTTTAATATCTACTATTTGAAAACAGCTGAATTTAAAAATACGTGACGTGAAAATGTGTCTCGTTGCATGACATTTTATCTATTTTAATGTAGTATTTAATGTTTTGGTGCGAGATTGAGAATTAATGAATGCATTGAAGTTTAAACATTAATTAGTCTTCTTTTCTGTCAACATTCTGCCAGTGGGAATATGCAAATGTTTAGTGAAGGGCTGTGAAAACAGAAATAACTGATCGTGAGCTTTGGCGGAGACTGGTGTTGGGTCCAAAGTTTTGGATGTCTTCACAGTCTCACAGCTCACGCTCCACACCAGGTCTCTTTATAGCTCACTGGAAGAATTTAATTACCAACCACAAACACTGATTAAACCACACCACTGACACCCATGTTTAATGTCTCCCTCCATTTACTGAATCACAAAGCCAATAAAGCGAAATGCTGACATACAGCACAATCCTTGTTGTTATTATGATTATTATTGTAACCTCAGCTTTAATGGAATACACCTTTCCCCACACACATAAACGACCAAAAAGTCTCGAACCCTTGACTTCACGTATCCTAATGCTTTTCAGGTGTGATTCCGCATACAATAATATCTGTGAATGTATTTCCTGTAATCTACATTCATGCACACAAGCAGACCCATCTGGAAAGAATATTTCCAAGCAACAAAACCTGTGTGTTCTAAAAATAGACCTTCACGTGATGAAACTTTGTTCGGCACCATGAATTCTTAACGCTACGCTTGTTTCATGTCCTAATAGTGTCTATTCTTAAGTTGCTCATGTGATAAGAGGGATCTTTCATTCCTTTATCATCTCACTTGCTATAATTAGGATAATCCTCCCACTCTGTTGCTGGGACCATGCTTCTGGTTTCAGATCTGATAATTACAAAGTCACATTCTCTCTGCACGACCCAAGAACCCAAGGTTAGATCTGAAGCTCGCATTTTTCATGACTTACATTACAACATTGGGTTGTAAACCCAGTAATGCCCTATATCTGCATGGAGCTAAGGAACCACAAAGTCTGCAAAAAAATGAATAAATTATAACAGGAGCATCAGCCAAAACAGCGGAAATTCTGCCAGTTGCTCATAAACAAGGCTATAAAGTGGATTCTCCCGGGCTCATGAATCTTGCAGATTTCTCTCAGCTGCACGGTACCACCTTCCTGTTGAACCTGCGCATCCCCCCATGTTCCCAAGACAGTGTGACTGGAATGTCTGACACTTAGAGCCAGTCACAGCCCTGCAAGATAATGTGACACCATGACCGATGAGCCTACACTGCTTCTTAATACCAAGCATCTTCAATAATTTAAAATGGTACAAGTGTTTGGCTTCCTCTCAGCTGGGGATCGAAGAAGTGCCATGAAAAACAATTGGCCAATCTATATAATTAAACCGGAAAATGGAACGTCGCCAGCAATCAGTTCGGATTCATTTTTTTCTTTTTTTTTTTGTAAGAACATGAAGCGGACCCAGGTTCTCAAGAATAAACCTCTTAGAAATGGTCTAGAACATATTGGGAGGTTTCTTTCCGACTCGGTGCACCTCAAGTGCCCCCCCCCCATCCCCCATTAGCACAATACATGCTGACTTAAACATAAAGAATTTGAAAAAAATGCAAACAATTTGCTATGTGAATACTTATTAAAACATGTAATTCTTAAAAGCACATAATGTTATATACAATAAATGAATTAACACAATTTTACACATACTACATACTACGTACATATAGAGTATCTCAAGACAAATGGGAATAAAATGTTAACTGAATTAAAGAAGAAAATTGTTAGCTTAAATACAAAAAGAGCAAATTTATTATGTTCAGCTAACTTGAGATTGAAAATTTGGAAGTGAACATTCTGATGTACATCGGCATCGCTGGTACTGCCGCTCGTTCCTTTCAATATAACTTTGCTGTTTCGATTCTCGTACTTACAGGGTTAAGTATATTCCTATAAAATGAAAATGAAATATGGCACCTTTTTCCTTTGAAAAATTATTCACTTCCCACTCATGGGAAATGTGAATAATGAAGGAAAGTGAAGGAATTGTGAAAATGAACTTGGTCAATCAGTAACATTAATCAGCACCATTAATAATTTCTACACAATAAATGTGAAGACTGATTGATTTTGTTTCTCTGTATTGAATACCTGCTCAAATCCTTCTTTCTTGTGCTTTCAGCACTCATTTAAATAACATTAATCTCTTTTTCCTGTTTTTTTTTTTCCTATTAGTAATTATTACATCTTGTGACTTTCTGTATCCTCTCTTTGCTGTGGTTTTAAGGTTTTAGCTCGTTATTTATTCTGCTTCGTTTAACGTTACATCCTTTTAATCACTTACAACTCAGCAAAAGTCATTTTCATGCAAAAATCCTGAACGAAAGGTCCTATATTCTCCATATTTATCTCAGAATCTAATCTAATCTAATCTAATCTAATCTAGCCCTCAAGGGCTCATTATTCCACATAGCCAGTCATTCTGCTCCAGTCAACAAATAACCACTGAACTCCTCGCAGGTAATTTACACAATTAGCAGCTTAAGGTTTGACATACCAGTCGGGTTTCTTTCATAACTATTGTTATCACTTCAAGCAATACAGATACTCTAGCATTTAAAATACCCATAAAGATCTATGCAATAAGGAGCCAACCTTGTTTCAGAAATATGCAAAACTCAATGATGGTCAGATTCCTTAAGGGTTTGGGTCTTTATAATCTTTTACAAAATTTAGGATCATCACTCTGCTCACTGGCAAAAAGCTGAGGTCAACTTGCCATTTAGTTTGTCCATGAATAGCAACTTATACATTATTGATCAGAAAACAGCAATAACAAGCAGAATGTACTTTATCATTGGAAGATCCCAGTACTGATGCAATTTTGACCTTCTAAACATGAGTATGTATTCCTGGAAAAAAAAGGCGAAACACGCCTGCCATATCACTGTTTGTGTGGCTTGGGGATTTTCAATGGAAACAACTCCTTTTTCGAGACATGGTACTCCATCACAGAACATACAACATGCACAAAAACACAGTCTATAGGCAATTTATTGGACAACTGTCCATGAACACTTGTGGGAGAAAACCAAAATGCTAAGAAGGAGAGAATTCAAAGTTTGCACCCATAGCACAATGAAATGTCATATATTTAGGCTTTTTGTTAAAAAAAAAAAAAAACGTAAAACCAAGAAATAAAAAGGAAAAACTGATTTATGTTGTTCTCTGTTAGTGTCCTACACAGAACAGTGGAGAAAAAAAATAGTCATGATTTTAGTCAATGAAACAGACAAATGTCAATAAGTCCACTCTAACTCACATTAGAGTGCATAGCGGAACGCTGGTGTGACCCACAATTAGGATATGGATCGTTTTTGGTGGGAGGCGAGGATTCAGACATTTACATACCTCTCAGGATTAAAGGTATACTTCTGCTGTATTTATTTATTTTGTCAATAAATAGCCAGCAATAAGCCCATGCCGTATTTTAATGTTCTTCCGATGACGTGCATGCGTGAGAACGCTTTTAGAAAGTCACCCCATTACGGGATGAAAAATGCGACAGATACAGTGTTCACTTATGCAAATGTGCTCCATTGGGACTGATGAAAAGACTAAGGAAGATAGGATGGCCAAAGAAAAGTAGCACATATTCAAACAGATATTTAAATAAGGGTAATTTCTCTTTTAAACTTTTCCTCATGGCTGCACGGCACCATTCAATACATGGCATCACCTGTCTCATTACCCAGAATTCCTGAGGTGCACAGTAACCCTGCTTTGCATAAACAGTGTCGGAATATGTATGAACAAAACACCCATAATTTTGTCTATAAAAATAACTCTTCTGAAATAACCTACTCATATATATAAATAATGCACAGTATATAGTAAAGTTCATATTAAAAGTGACATATTCTTAAAGATTATATTTTGTCAAAAAAATAATATTCATATAAAAGCAAACCATCTCATCTTGCATACAGCATAATGAACAAATCCTCTTTGAAAAGAAAAAAACGACACATTACTACAATGAAAGCAACATATAATGTCATACGCGTAGGAGAGCTTAGCCAGAAAATGCATCATACCAAACACGAAGCAAGAGCTTTTAATGAATTTATCTGTCAGTTTTGTCTAGAACATTGAAGTAAACCAGGTAAATATATATTAAACTGCAGCCTCTGTCTTTCCAAATCTGTCTCTGCAAATGAATTACACTCGGAGCCTGGCTTCCTAAGGCAGTGAGAACATTTCCTCTCCCACCCCTGCCTGACTTTCCGAGCACCTCGGCCACACATCAGTAATTCTGCAATCCTTTTCCATTAAGGAGTCATTTTGCTATCAGTCCAAAACATCTTAATTAATTCCCACTGGACCCTGCTCAGGTCTAACCACTTATACCTCAGGATATATACACTGTTCTGTCATGGAGTTCTAATTAAAAGTCCAGTTTAGAGGTGATAAACTGAATGCAGAATTTACCTTTATATTTCTTTTCCTGAAAAATTCTGAAAATTCGCTAATGTCATTGATCCATGATTCACTTTTTAAGACGCGTGAATAATTCACAGTTAACATCTTAATCAGGTCTTCATTCTGTTTCTCTATTGGCTAATTTACGACAAACGGGGGCAGTGACGAAAGTTTGGAGCTTAGCCGTGAAAACTTTCGTTAAGTCTCTTTAAACTAGGTATCACAATAACATCACGATAGCGAATATTGAGTGTTAGTTTATAATGAAATGGGCCACTTGTTTTTATGAAGTGTTTTTCATATTGCTGTTGTCCCTGGATGGATGGATGGATGGATGGATGGATGGATGGATGGATGGATGGCATTGTTGGTGTTTCATTGATGTGCATTTTTTTTTTATGATCAGGTACAGTAAGACCTTCAGCTAAATAAACAGGCACACATAATTCATTGAGGATTCTTTATTGTTCATATTGTAGTCTGGAATGCAATATATGTCTCTCTGTATGTACATAATGTACGCCCTGCTGGTATGAATAGTGTGGTTTTCTAGCACAATGAGCATCGAAGTCACACATACCGGCTCCATATTGGCACAGGTCTATCACAGGCTCTCTAGACAGAGGGTTTTTAACTATCAGGTTCCCTTTCATTGCAGCTGCTATGAACTGTTATAGGGAAATGATGGACTGGACAGACCGACACAGAAGGGGAGAGTACAGAGCTAAAATGGCATTGCAGCATTCAGAAACTGGACCAGCCACAGCTCTTTAATACGGTGTTTGGATGGACAGACAGACACACATCTCTTCATTTACTGTCCATGCAGCACCTGTGCAAGATATCAGCTAATTCAAGACCCATCCATTTTCCAA
>JAACJT020000013.1:103909-133809 GCA_009936485.2 Gymnarchus niloticus
CCCACCGCTTTTTAACCCGGTGTTTGGACGGACAGAAAGACCCACACTCCTTTCTTTACTGTCCACCCCGCCCCCGGGCAAGATACCAGCTAATTCCAGCCCCCCCCATTTTCAAAAGGGGGGGGGGGGGGGGGGGGGATGCAGCCTATCCCAGGCAAATAAGAACACAGTGGGGGGGGGTGCCAACATCCTGGAGGGGGTGCCAACCCATCACGGGGCACACACTCTACAGGTAATTTAGATAAACCAATGAGCCTAAACAGCATGTTTTGGGATGGGGGGAAGAAACAGGAGTACCCAGAGGAAGCCTGCAAGACACATGAAAGCCCCCCCACACACACACAGTGAGCAAAAGCAGCACTCGAAATCCCAGGCCTGGGGGTAGGAGGCAACAGTGCTAACTACTGAGCCACCATGCCCCCTAAGTGAAGACCACACTATGCAAATCACAGATAAGAGAACTACTCACATCTTTCACTATTAGCTCGGAATGCCCTGTGAAATTTGAGTAATGTGAAGATCGTGTTGACATCAGCACAATTATAGTCTTCTGGGTCACACCTGTAATGCATTTTAATTTAAGCACAGCAACCAATCGCAGGTCAAGCCTGTAAGATGAAACCACAGGGTCTCCCTTTGATCGGTGGGTGTTCCAGAGCTCTTAGAACAAAAGCAGGAAAGAGCAGAAGTGATATTTCTAAAGCCAGCCAAATCATAGAGGCGAAGGCACTTTCAACACATGGCGGAGAAGAGCACGCCACACGACGGCTTGGAGTCCTCTCACTTCAAGAAGAAGAGTGGAAAAGAGCCTCTTTTAATCATGGACATACTATTGTTAAGCAGAGGTAGAGTTTATGGGATGCCTACTCCACTTAGAGAAGCACACATATCTGTGACCATCAACAGTCTTACACAGCGTTCATCATGACAACAGTCGCAAACCCCATGTTACCAAGTAGCTCACATACTGTAGGTCTTTCACTAGTTCCATGCGGCAGACAACATACATCAGACTATTCCATCATTAATAACTTTTTGTGCATCACCCTCAACCCCGAGTCACAAGCTAAATTTATGTGAGATGTGTTTCTCTACAACTGCCCACAGATCCATCATCTCTAACTCGGTAGCTGTCTATAGTCCCATATTTTAACATGCTGCAGGCAATGACTGGCTCTTTCATACACCCACCCATTAATTTTTAATCCCACATATTCAGTATGGGTCATCGTGTATGTATTGCTCAGAGCTGCTAATATCGCACATGTTTTTAGTGCATTAATGCAGGAACCAATGATTACATGGCTGTCTCGTCATTAAGCACATGGAATTCACTTGTAATCATGGGTATGCCAAGGACTACAGCTAACAGTTAATAATATTGTTTTTTTGGACTGTGTAGCCCACGACTTAAAAAATTAAATAATTTGTTACCTCCAGAGTCCCAAATGTCTTTTGTGCTCTCATTAAATGAATTTTAGGCGTATTGCCCCTCTTTAGAGTGGACTATCAAGTTAAAAGTCAGCATTTCTGACAGCTGTCCGTACACAATTTGCAGATGAACCTAAATAAATGTATTTAGGTCTATTTGTTATTGGGTTACAGCCATTACGGTACCTTGCTAGAGCAGGAGATAACTAATGTTAGGCAACTAGCATTACCTAGCTAACTTCGGTATTAGGAAAAATGTGAACAGCACTGTATTTATTTTGAGTTCATGCCAGATTAGGTGGGATGTAATCTAGGGACTGTGACGCTGCAGCATTTTACATACCATACTGTGCAAAAGTCTTAGGCAGGCGAAGTACTACGTGCATATTTTTACAGAAAATACGATGATTTAGTCTTAGAATATATATGAATAAGCAGCAATAGAATACAAACTATCAAGAATTTCTTCCGTTCTGTTCTCCAAAATATTATTGATATTGTAAAGAAACCACCCACTGGCCCAATATGAGAATCCAACTGGGCAACTGAAGATGTGATTGCATGTATACTCCGCACATCTGCAAAAAATGCTTAAAACCTCAAATTAAACCGAATATAAACTGAACCTGAATATGATCTGACTCTGTATTATTTAAGGTTTACTTTAGACTGCTGTGGTCTTGATCTCTAATACATTTAGGCTATTCTAATAATATCAAGGCTTGTCTTGCTCTCAGCTAGCTCTTGCCTCCGGGTCTAGGTTTCAGACAGGGTTCATCCTCAGCCAATGAAGCAAATAGCCAAAGCACAATTTGGAACCAGGATTTCAATTCAGGGACTGCAGGGCAAATGCAAACTGACACATGTCCAGTATGTTTGGTCCACCTAGCTCAGGGACCAGGACATTCAGGTTAACCGGCTAATCAAACGCATAGAATGATTCCCACTCTGACAAATGGAGAGGAAGAGAGGGGGAGAGGAAGAGTGGGTTTACGAGCAGGAGATATGCGAGTGCTTGCCAGTGGGCCGTTTCCAGCTCAGTAGGGGGTTGAGATAAGCCTGGCAGATATGCTCAAGTAAATGGGTGAGTTCAGTCGCACTGGAGCTGACTTGGCAGTTACCCCCCGGAGGGTCTAAACAGTACAGACCCAGAGCTGAATTCCTGTGGGGCCAGCAACCTCACAATATCTGGTTGGATGGTTCTTAAAACGTTCCTTGGGAACACCCCAGACTTTTCAGGTTTTTGTGAAATTTCACCACCAGCTCATTTAACTAGTTGAGTTATTGAGGCAATTATCTGTATGAGGTATTGATTAGCCACACAAAATGCACTCATAGTTGGCTTCAACAGCTGGGTATATTGGATAGTGATTTCAAATTCAGGGGTGGCTTGAGAAAATACCTTGAAATGCGTAAGCTACCACAATTTGACAGCTTTCCATGAATATAAACAAATTTTAAACCTAATTTTCTTTGCCTGCCTAAAACTTTTTCATACGACTATATAATCCAGGGTCTAATAAATCGGTCAGCAAATTGAGATTGCTGGTAATGACAGAGGCAGTCTGCAGAGGCACGGTTAAAATCCCTGCCAGTCTTTGCCAACAGAACCAAAGTCTTACAAGGGAGACCAGTGAATGGGTCAAGGTGAAAAAGCCTAAAAATGTCCAAATAGCATTAACCCCTGATGTCCTACCGGATTTCTGCTTAGACCTAGCATCTTTTAATGGCAGACCATTTTCAATAATGGAAGAATTTGGCTTCAGGACAATTATCGACCCAGTAATAGAGGCAATGGGAAATGGTTTTGCAGTTGATTTAGAACAGGTGTACCCTGTCACTCTAGACAATGGTGCTAATATGCTAAAAGCAGTGGCCGTGCCATTAGACATACATGGGGATGCGCTGATTTATGACGAGCATGCGGCTGAGGTTGAATGTGGATCAGTCAAGTGAAGAGCCGGTGGAAAACCACGGACTACCAGCTGAGTTAGATTCCACCATGCATCTCCGTCATATGCGTGATGCCATATGACATATTCAGTGGATACTTAACAGTTACCAGTTGACGTTGCATCGAAAGAGAAACACCTAGAATTACCGCAAAAGCAAAGTGTGTAATAACGATTTTATGGACAGACAACATAGTCACTGTTCTGAAAACTATGAGATTCAAGAGGGTTACAGTGGTTTGTGCAGCATGCTGGAACTCCACAGATGACATGCTTGAAAGGCACCATGGACTTACCATCTCCTTCAGAGGTATCGTTGCCCTCTTGGTCGACCTTATGAGTAATGTTTTCCTAACCTGGAGTTTTTGTGGCCAATGTTGTCTAAGCAGAGGTGCAACTGTGCCATTTTCTTTCCATCTTTTAATTAATGACATAATGGTGCTCAGAGGGGTTTTCAAAGTTTGTGATATTTTTTGTAACCCAACCATGTTTCAGTGCTCCTCCAGACCTTTGTTTTAATATATACTTGGTTGTCGTGATGCTGTTTTTGTCCATGTGTTCTCTAACAAATTTTGGGGCTTTCCGGAAACGGCAGAATTTATTTTATGTTGACTCCATTCAACTAATTTTGTGACTTCTAACTTTGACAAATGGTTGCTTCGGGGCTTATTTCAAGGTTTCTCAGCATATGGGTGATTCATTCTCAGCATTCATTGTTCCGTCGAATATGATCAGGTCTCCAACACCGTTTGCTGAAATACATCTCTAGGTAGATACAACACTGTGACTCCCAGAAAGCTGCAGAGCAGCATCAATATACTTCTTGCCAACTGATCTTCTGAAAGTTTTGAAAACTTTCAAATAAGGCCCTCCACTGCTGGTTGTCCTCCATGCTCTATGGCCTTTTCGCATATCGTAACCTCATTCGCTTGTTGTCTTTCCATAAAAATGGTCTCTTGACTGCAGTACTCCCTACAAGACCATTTCTTAGAAGAATTTGCATTGTTGAAGCATGTACCTTGGTGTTAGAAAACTCTGCTGTCACAGACTTTATTTCTGTCCCTTAAAAAATTGAGCATTAATGTACTATTCCTCAGATGCAGACAGTTTTTTGGCATCTTCCATTGCTTTTTTCATTTTTGATTTGCAAGTTTTCTTCAGATTTCCTTAGGGCAGCTTGAACACCACATCTTCTAAATCCAGTTTGGTAGGCTATTGCTTACCGCCGACAGCCTTGTTGGTATCAAACTATATGATTGTGAGCAAATATTCACTTCCTGCCCAGAAAGATTTTCACTGGCAGTCAAAGACTTTTGCACGCCATCGTAACTCAAGCTGAGTGTGCTGCTTCCTGCCTGGTCTGTTATCAATGAATATGTAGCTTACAGGGTCTCACATTTCAGAATCTTCTTTGTTGAGTGCCTAATCTCTGCGTTGACTGAGAAAACCAGTATAATACTGATGATGATGATTATGATGACAGTGATCTCTTTAATTGGCTGCGTGTCTTTTCAGCAAATGTACATGGTAACGTTCATTGCAAAATATATTGGATCCCTAAACAAGATTGAATGCCAAGGTTAATTTTTGCAACCACATTCTCATAAAATTTGTGGATTTGTGTTCCTTATGCCAAGCTGTACATACAGATTTATCCTGTTGAATTTAGATCTTTATAGAGGTCCATCTCATTTTTTGGATATCAAGCATTCTCCTGCCTTCATTGATATTTAAGACTAGGTTGCAATTCTTTATTGCAATATGGTATAGTCTACATGAAACTCCAATGTATCTGAGGACATGTGTGATGCCATCTCTGAGAAAGCTTAGCATAATGGATTACTCTGCTGGAGCTGAATTGTAAATGAAACCATCAGTTTTTTTTCTTCAAATCCAGTTTTTGTCTGAAAGTAATGGCAAAAATTAACATGCTTAGGGACTCAGAAAAGTGCTTCTCACTGTTCAAAATGGAGCCGATCAGCCTTCAAAATATCTATAATCCATTCAAAATCTAAGGTCTTAGTCTTAACTAATTTTAATTTGTCTAATGAGCTAATGCACCGATATTGCGGACATCAGATGGGAGCCCCATTGCAAGGCTGTTTAAGGTCATGTGTAACATAGTGGAAAAATTTCAAAGTTGTATACTACTAATACAAAAAAAAATTAGGCATGCTGAATTGTTTACAACGGATCAAAATTTTGATTCAGAACCAGAAACTGGCATCATATAGCTGAATCATGTCACGTTTGTCTGCTGGGAAGCAGTTCAGAGTGGGAATTAGATTAAATCCTAAATTTCCTTTGGGATCAATAAAGTATTTATCTATCTATCTATTAACAGGAGAGTGGTACTGATACAGCATCACTTGTGCACTGAAAGATGACATGAAGCAACCGTCGCCCTCAGAAAAATTAGACACCGATATTCCAGATGTTTGTCAATGCAGAGCTCAGAATTCACTGCAAGTCTCCTCACACTGATGCGGACAGTCAAGCCTATTTACTGATTCTTTATGTATTCTTATCCATCGAATTATCTGGTGAGTATATTTCCTTAACTCCTATGTATGTCTCCCCTTGGACCATTTGGCTCAGTGACGGCTGAACTAGTGCCCTCCCTGACAAAGCCAAGAGATATAGTATTTCCAGAGGGTATCTGTGATTAGCATGCCAATAGAGTTATAATCGAACACTCCCAGGCTGATTTTCTTCGATAATTATGCTTCAGTAATAAATAACATGGATATATATGGTAAGCAGGCTCCAGGCACCCCCATGACCCTGCATCGGAAAAGCGGTTTGGAAAAAGGATGGATTCATGGGTGGATGGTTGGATATATGGTAAACATGATATTTACTATATGTGGTACATATGGGTTAATTATATACTCATTTTAATTTAAATAAAATTAAATAGCCATATCTTTAAGAATAAAGTAGGAAAAGAAAATACATACAGACAGATGATTGTTTCTTTAGCAAAATACAGTTTATTATGATAGATGTCACATAATGGCAAGTTAAAATGCATGGAGCTTCTAGTCTTCCTCGCCCCTTCCTCTCTCTCCCTCACTGTCCCTCTCTCTATCTCACTCTCTCCCTCTCCATCCCCCTCTCTGTCTTTCACCACAATTAGCATGCATTTGCATAGCTTTGCACAGACACAGTCATGACACCATAATTACAGTTTTCTGCTGTTAGATTTAGCTTCTTCTTTGTTTCCAAAGTGAGATGGGGTAACGGTAAGATCTATTTACGTAGCCCTTGAGAGAAAAAGATTTTATAACGACAAAAACAAAGCATGATGTCATGTTGGGCAGGTTGTTCATGGGTCACTGACTCTTGTTTTCTTAAAAATAGTGTTAATTTAAGAGTGCATCATTAGCACGTACCTGTATTGGCAGAAAATGATTGTATTTCTTTTTGACACAGCTTCAGTAAAAAAATAATCTATTCAGTAATTATAATAATCATAATTATTATACATTATTACATAATACATTGCATAATATTTATAGCATGCCATCCATCCATGCTACTTTTTTCAGTAGAGAGACATCATGGCAACTCTGAAAATATGTGGCAGGGGACACCCTGGACCGAATTCCAGTCTATTACGGGGCACAAGGCAGGGGACACCTTGGGCAGGACGCTAGTCCATCACAGGGCACAATTTTCCCGGTCTCTTCCTCGAGACGTGTCGTTACCTTCTGTAGGGCCTGTCCTGTTTAGGCTACCAGTGGCGTGTTGTCCATGATCAAGATCAAGATCGGTAAGGTGCGTTCTGGTGGTCTATGGGATAGCCCCCCTAGTGCCACTTGTTGCTCTTTGCAGGGTGAAATCCTCAGCCAAGACAAAAAGGGAATGGGGAAAGTATGAACCCACTTCAATAAGTTTAATTTAATGGCGTGTTGAGATATTCTTCTCAGGCACTGCCATAGCATACTCATGGACTCGGGTTTTCAGCATTGATGACCTTAATTACAGTAATGCTCATGGGACAGGATACAATCTGAGAATTAAAAGGGTACCGACTCACTTCCATACCCATAATGAATACATGTGCTGTGAAGGCTGCATTCCTTCATGTAAATGTATACCGTATATAAGTATATATATAATAAGTATATAAAATATACATGTACAAGTAATGTTCCTTAATGCTCTTTGTTCATCTTTTCTGAATTGACATTTTCAGACACCCAAAAATTAGATAAAGAGATTTTTAGGTAGCTGAGCATCAATGAATAGACATATATGAAATTTGACCTAAAATTTGATCAAAAATCTGGGAGTGAAAAACAAATCTTAAAAAGTCTATATTACCCAAACTAAAACATGAAATTGGGTTTTATCTGTTCAGCTTTCAAATGGGCTGTAATAGAATCCTCATGCTGATCCGTCTAACCATAAACAATTCTAGCTCTAGAGTGAATAATGGTAGCATTCTTTACACAGGGCTGGTGAACTGTACCTATTTTCGTGCTTCATTAAAGTTATAATGGGGGAGTGGGTGTTTGTTTCATGATTCCTTTTGAAAGGTAGGACATGTTCTTCATTAAGCTACACCCACGCTAAAAATATGTTCTAACAGTTTCCAGAGTATGTTCTTTTGCAAAATATCTATAAGAAAATATCTTTTTTTGTGTGTGAGTGACCTTACATTTTCGGGTCTATTAAATTTCAGTCTGTGTTGCTAAAGAGAAAGCATTGAATTCAGTCTGACGGCAGTGGTTAAGGAACACCTCGACAGCCTGACCAACCCGCTTTAGAACCACTTAAGACAACTGCAGCCTGACACCCAAGCATGTCTACTACGCTTAATTCAGTTCTCTGCGGACAGAGCTTTGCATTTCATGCTGAACGACGGAGGAGATTCCGATGTTTTTTTTCCTATCTGCAGTCTTGCCTTCACAACCTCCTGGATTTTAAGCAATGAAAAGACAACAGGGCAATGCTTTCCCACCTCGACACGCCCACAGTAATGTCAGGGCAACAGAACAGCAGTGAAAAATTAGACTGTTTAGGACACACTTACAATGTCAAAGCCATGTTTACCTCTAGACCTGTGTGAAGAGAGAGGCCATGCCTTGTCATCCAGAGACAATCAGCTGAATCCATTTTCAGTGGCCCCCGGTGATATAATGTCTCCCCAAATCAGAAAAACCAGAGAAGCCACAGATGTTTTTAACACAGCTCTAGACCATAAAATTATGTTTTTAATTTGTCATTCATTGTTTAATAACTATTCCCTTGTCTCTGTGTTGTTTAAGTTTTCTCTCTGTGGATCTTGCTAAAGATTAATGACAAATGTGTGTTAAAATCAACTAAACACACTTTGCATGGTGTAATGACACAACAGGAGGTTCTCAACACCATGTGTGTTACTGTGCCATTTAACTGGAAATATGGAAGGTGCAAAAAAAGTTTTTCGTTCATTTTAACCATAGACCTCCAGTGCATTATTTCTGTTCATTTCTTCCTATGTCAGTCTGGAAAGGTGAATTTTTTGGGTCAAAAACGAATGTGCCTGTGTCAGTCAGTGGCTCCTATATACCCTGTAGCTCCTGGATTCTGGCACCAGTGCCATACTTTCTGGGTTCTGAAGAAATTTGAAAAATATAAGAAAATATTTTAGAATGTACATTTTTAGGCAGTTACATTAATTATCACTATGCAGTTTTGTTAGTCACCAGGAGAGTTCCATCCATCCATCCATCCATCCGTCCATCCATCTGTCCATCCATCCGTCCGTCCGTCCGTCCGTCCATCCATCTTCCAGCTGCTTATCCAGGTCAGGGTCATTTGTGAGAGGAGAGTAACATGACATCCCATGCACCTTAAAGCCACAAAGCTGAGGTACAACTTGGGCAGAAATACCAGAAAAAGTCCATATAAACAGATGTAAAAACTCTTTTATGAAAAAAGTCAGATGACAAAATAGAATATTTTCTTTGCTGCCTGCTTTTGTCAAACTGTGTGCTCTGCATTAATGATTCCAAACCCTTCTGAACTCTCCATCAGATTCTGAAACATAAATTCTAGATTATCTTCAATGAACTTGTGTGCTTGCATTTTTAAAATAGCATTTCTGTTGAGATATTTATACAGAACGGCAGCTTTCTCAGCCTTAGTTTCCCATGAACCCTCAGTGCTGTTAACAGAGTAGTCAAAATGGTGCCAGGATGCACACTGCGAGGAGTATAGAGGTGCCAAGTACAGACTGTGATCTGCACACTAGGTGGCCATCCATCCATCCACCTTCTAAATGCCTATCCTGGTCTGGGTCACTGTGGGGCCTGGTGCCTATCACAGACAGCACAGGGTACAATGTTGTGATATACCATGAACAGGATGCCATTCCATATTAGGGCACGTACATGAACACAGTCTGAAATAAAACATGAAATGCTCATTTTATTATTAGGAAGAACATTCAGAATATTCTCCACTGTATTTACTAGTAACTTTGACCTCTTAGATGGCAGTTTAATCAATAGCAATTTACATCCATCCTACTATCTACTAACCACTTGTCCTAGACATGGTCTCCCACCAGCTCCCACCATCTCCCGCCAGCTCCCGCCAGCTCCCGCCAGCTCCCGCCAGCTCCCGCCATCTCCCGCCAGCTCCCACCAGCTCCCGCCATCTCCCGCCAGCTCCCGCCATCTCCCGCCAGCTCCCGCCAGCTCCCACCAGCTCCCACCAGCTCCCGCCATCTCCCGCCAGCTCCCACCATCTCCCGCCATCTCCCACCAGCTCCCACCATCTCCCGCCATCTCCCACCAGCTCCCACCATCTCCCACTCATACAGTTGTCCGATGTCTTCACTTAGTTTATGTGTTTTCCTTAAACGGGCCACAGACTTGAAGTTCAGGATCATAGTTCAAATCCTTAAGCACAATACGCACGTGAAATTTTTCACTAAAATCTCTAGATGGATAATTTCATATGCTTGAATTAGGAAATTAAGGGTTATTAAGTAGTATCAGACTAAAATAGGAATGCACCATAATCCACGTAACATAGCATCTTGCTTTTCCTGGATTTGTGCCAAAGACAAATGCTTTACGATGCTTTAAGATTCAGTCTACAATCAGAGTTTCCGGCACACGGCAAGCAAAATGCGGCTAAAATGACCTTTATTTGAGATTCCGCTTGTTTTTTCTCCACCAAAGAGAAAAGGAAATGGAGTGCTAGCCGAGTCTCTGTGACATCGCTCTCACTTTTTACAACTCGTTTAGCCCCGTGTCACACAGAGATTTGCATTTTATCGACCCGCAGTCCCACTGCAGTCCTCGAAGCAGGCGTGCGGCCCTCTCTCACCTCGCTCGGGAATGGGAACCGCATTCAGCATTGACAAGCGTGCCACAGTGCAATTTTCCTGCCCATTAAGGCTACTCTTCTTCCATTTACTGACTTTGCACCAGCGAGGTACGCAAATGGATAAACGTCGATGAAGTGCCGGGAACACCTGGCAACCAGAGGGCCCGCATCACTGTCCCCGGACCTCTTAGGTTCCCATCAGTATCTTCGCACCTCAGACCTTTACAGCTCACCCTGTAGCTGTGACAATGACAGTCTATCACCACATTGTCATATGCTGCATATATACAGTACACTTTTTTCTTTTAATTTTATGGTGTTGCCAGCAGGCTTAAGCACTTCCTTTTCATTGCTCTTTCAAAGTTTTCTTCCTCCTAATATTTTGTGCATAGTTTTGGGGATTTGATTTTATTGGGTTTTTTTTTTCTTCACATTGACTTTTAACGGGCAGAATTAACTGTCGTTATTTTTGCCTCTACTGATCTTGCTGTTTTTAGTTTAAAATAAAACTTTAATGTCATTTTTTGTACTTTTTTCTGAATGCTTTGGGGCGACCGTATTGGGAAGGTTGCTGTACAAATATATACTGAGCTGAAACTGAGACTGTCAACGGTTTGAAGGTAATCACCTGCATCAGTGTGCAGCTCTAAAGAGGTTTTCCAGAATGCCTCCTATATAATTTATAATGATGGTAACCGACTCAGGATAACAAGTCTGACTGAATAAGTAAGTAATAAACTAGTAGTATTGGTCAATGGCTGTGATTGTCGATTGCGTATTAGTGGAAAAGTACTCAAGACAACACTTATTTTGCACAGGCTGTTGTGGTTTTGAGGTTGAAACTAGGTAAACTTGCCTCTGTCCATGAATTGCTAATTCGGGCTCAGCAGCATTTGGTTTGTTAATCTACCACCTTCTCTGAAGACGTGTCTGAAATGTGACACTAAGAGCACTTCATTGTTCTCGGGATTTCAGTAGGGACAAAAGACCTTCATAGTAGGAGACTGGCAGGCCTCTCCACTAGGAGACCGGCAGGCCTGTCTACTAGGAAACAGGCTGGTCTCTCCGCTAAGAGACTGGCGGGCCTCTCCACTAGAAGACTGGCAGGCTTCTCTACTAGGAAACAGGTTGATCTCTCCACTAGGAAATGGGCAGGTCTCTCCACTAAGAAACAGGCAGGTCTCTCTACTAGGAGACTGGCAGGTCTCTACTGGGAGACCCGCAAGTTCTGTGCCTGAATGATGGGATCATGTGAGAAAACAGGAAGGTCAGAGGTGATTTATCACTCTTTAGGGTGATATCAGAACATGGAACATGGGAATTTCACTGCAGTACTTTTCTGACATTATCATACTGTTTCCTGATTTCTCATGAATGTATTACACAGAAGCAAACAATTGTGAGCAAACTTAAAGAAAAGATGATGACCATATACTCATTGTTAACTGCAGGTAACAATGAACTCTGCATTCTGGACTGCTAACTCAAATTTTAAATCACAAAGTGTGCTAATGACTTTATGATTAGAGTTAGGTTTAGGATTGACTTGACTTTAGGGTTAAGACTATGGGATAGCATTAGTATTACAGTGCAAGAAAGGATTAGGATAATGGTTAGCATAGGGTTAGGGTTACAGTTTCAATTACGGTCCAAGGTGATAGTTGGATTTGGGTTAGGACAAGATCTAGAATTAAAGCTAGACATGGTATTAAGGTTAAAGCTCATACTAGGGTAAGGGTTAGACTGTGAATTAGATTTAAGGCAGATGAAAATGGAACCAACAGGAAAATTCTTATTCTTAACAGGTTAAAATTCAGGTCAGCGGTTTGAATGGAGATGGGGATGTAGAAAGTCTACTCCATGATGTTTGTTTCATATCCAAGTGAAAAACATCTGTCTCCCCCATGTTTCAGAGCTCTCCAAAATGTCCACACATGTGAAATGTAAGATGTGGGCAGGTGGGATTTGTCCAGCACTCAGAGTAGAGTATTCATCTGTCACTGTTAATAAATCTTCTCGCTTTCCCCTCTGGGTATCTACTGCGGCCTACCACTTCTAAGGTGGCTCTCACTGCAGTGTGTTAAAGCAGTGACATTTTGATGTCACTACATTTAACTTCAGTAATACCTTGGGAATATTTAAAGGGTTACATTATTAGTTCAACCGACACCAAAACGTTGTGCTATTCTGAGATACTCAGATGGTACCGATGTGGTTGTGGGTGGTCTGGCTTACGAGGCTTAAGCCTTAATTCATTTCTGAAAAAGTCAAACACACCGCCTGTGTGGCCTGACATACAGTACCCTAGAGTCCCAACAGTCCTGACAATAAATTAATGGAAAATAATTTTACTGTGGCACATAGTCAATGCTTTTAATAAAAGGGATCTAACTTCACACCTGACAAGTCTTTGCACTGACTGATTGTCAGTAGGAAGTATTGCACATTTATTGAGTGTCAAATTAATTGGCGATCGCGTACTACAGCCTTGCACAGCACTGATCCCCTCTGCCAAATGTCATTTTAATTATTGTCAGAAGGTATGTTTCAAAAGGACAGACCACAGTTTAATAATGAACCCCAGATCATTTGCATAAAACTATTCCATTAAAAACAATTATCCTCATCAAACAGAAACGGGGAGGAAAAATGTAGCACGGGAAGATTACTGCTTTATTTCAATGTGCATTTGTTTTTGATTATGTGTAGTAACTTTCTGTAGGTTGACTGATCACGACTTCACATTGTATTTAACATACTGTGGTTCAGAAAATGATTTTGAATAAACAGACAAACAGGTAGGTATCGTTTCAACAAATTCCTATTCAGTATAGGTTCACGGTAAACTGAGAACCACAGGACATGCATTACATGTCTTTACCTTTAGGAGGAAACCAAAGTATACAGAAAATAAGCATGAAAACATAGAGACCCACAACTATTATTATTACAAGAGATTTTCAAAAACCCCTATGAAATACACATCATTTGATAGATGCCAGCTACCTACTGAATTTATATTATACATTGTCAAACTACTCTCTTAGAATAAAATCAACTTGCTTAACTTTACCAATAGAATGTCTCCAAAGTCAAAATGAGAAATGAACTCTGCAAAAATAATGATTTACTTAACATCATGAAATTATGTATCCAGAGACACCGGTTGCACTATTGACAATGGCTTCCAGGGACGAGGGTTCGAATCCCACCTCTGCTCTGTGTCTGCAGTGTTTGCGTGTTCTCCCCGTGTCATGCAGGGCTCCTCCCACAGCCCATAGCCATGCACGTGAGCTAAATGGCACCTCCAAATTGGCCACAGTAAGCGTGTGCCCCATCTTGTGCCCTACGCTCCCTTTGATAGGCTCCAAACCCTGTCCGGAATGTTAGAAAATGGATGTGTCCAGAGTGAATATCTTGGAGATAACATTATTTCTATTAGTATTTATTCCTGTTTGTTATTTTTGCTTCCGTGCTCCCTTTCATTCCTACAAATAGTGTCTGGGTCACCACATCTGGTACAGATAGGATCTTTCATTGTTATACAGTAGTGTAATAAACCAATCCATAAATGCATGGAAAAATGCATAGCTGAGTGATAGAAGTATTGTACCACTATTGATGCAGATGATATGTTAATCTACACTTATCATTCTGAAACTAAGTGAAATTGTCTTATCTACACATGGATGAATCCATTTGAACCTTATCCAAATTCATGCAATTCCTCATTTGTGCAACACGCAGCACTGTTTAAGCTTTAACTACAGAAAACTTGTTAATTTTTACAGCTGACATCAGGAGTGGCAACCAATGATATACAGTATCCCATAATACTTATATACAGACACTTAGACAAATGGACGTATTTCTAAACAAATCAGTCAATCACTTTTCCCAGTTATGGTTACACATTCAAAACACTGTCAACACTTTCATTTAACATTAAGAGACAGAAAAAGATAAATTGTTGAGGGAATCTTGACTCACGCTGGTGATATTCTCTAACTAGAGGTCAACTTTCCATCACGAATACAACCTTACATAGAGCTCCTGAAGGTGTAGTATGGAAACGAACAAAACCATCTTGAGTACAGTTGACTTATTCTACTCACCCACTGGCTCACATGGATTAAAATGTATTCACCCCTTTACATACAGATCCAAACAAATCTTGGGTCAGCTTCGAATCACCTTTTCATTGTCATGGTACCTGTGAGCATGTCCATTGCAAAAACGAAAACAAAATCTACATATTATTAAGAAATGAACCAAGTCGTAACCTCAGTAACAGGTATGAAGTGTGAAAACTGAAAAGGAAATTTTTGTTAATGACTAGGATGACTTTTAACTCGATCATGTATTGACATACAGTAGCATACCCTCCTCGGGTCTCAGACTTCAGCCCAGCTTGATTATATCTGTTCAGCTTTTGATAAATAAGTTGCGGCTATATGCCCTTAGCCCATTAGAGGGCTGCAGTCTCAGTGTGCACACAAATTCTCAGTAGTTTATATGGACCCAGCATAAATGTGCGGTTTACAAGACTTGATGATGTAAGGTTAAAGTATGTTAAAGGTTAAAGTTACCTTTCTCTTTGTTAAGAAGTCTACTAATCAGATGACAGGGTCAATTTCAAGATGTGACCATCAAAGAGGAACCAAAAAATTAACAGCTCAACTTGAAAAAGCAAAATAATTTAATGAAAGTCATCACCTATATGAATATAATTAAAAAAAAACTGACGGAAATTGCTCCTGGAAAAATCAAATAAAGAAAAACAGCCAAAAAGACTGAGACAGTATTCCATCTTTGGTAGCATATGGAGAAACGTATTCATTTAGTCATTTAAAACAGTTAAAGCATGGTTTTAGCAAATTTGTTTCCAACGTTTGGCAGAGGGGGGCATCATGTGGACAAGGCAGATATTGCAGGATGAAAACCAATATCCACCTGAAAAAGAATTAAAACTTCACCAGATGGACAGTTCAGTCATCGAGAAAGCACATTATAATGCCAATGCATAAATGGTTTTGTAAAACTGTGTAAAATTAGACAGGTACCAATTACATATGCAGACCTAAAGTCAATGTAGGCTATGTTTTTGTGGCAGGGCAGTGACCCACCTGGGGGCCGGAATGCTGCATGCTGGTTTCAGTACCTCCATATCAGACAGGTCCTTTTAGCGAAGGGCTCCTGATGTAAAACGTGAAATGCGGCGGGGATCCTCAACCATTTCGGGTGGGGCGGGCAGGGGTGGGGCCAGTTGTTCTGAAGGAAAGGCACATATGCAAAAGAAGAAGAAAAAAATGAGTTGGCATTGATTACAAGTTAATAAAACCAACTGTCATGTAGCGGGGTCAGTGGAGGTCCTGAACTATTGATGGGGGGGGTGCCCCCCCGACCACCCCCTAGAACTGCCCCTGGGTAAATGTGCATGGCCAGAGAACAATCAGCCAGCCTCAGGGAAGCCTTTCAGAGAGTATAAAGACAGCACCACCCACACCCCTCCCTGCGATAATATTTATTTATGAAAAGTAAATCCATGAACAAGGGAAAGAGGATTGTGCCTTTAAGAAGCATGCATTCAACTAAATAAATATTACATTGTACTGTATATGTCCCAGTCTTCTTATGAGTTGTTTCTGGAGAGTGATAATATTGCATCAAGATAATTTTAAAGCAAGCTACATTCTTACTGTTATTACCAGTGTCTGGATTCAATTAATATTTCTAAAAAGAATAACACTACAATCAAGAGTTAAATCAAGCTTCCAAAAAGCGATATTCATCACAAACAAGAGGTTACTCTTAGAATTGACAGAAGCCGTGCTTCAGGTACTTTGCAAAATAACTAAAAAATAACTAATAGTGTATGTACAAGATCTGAGTTAAATACTGACTAACTGATACGCATCCAAGCCTGTTGAAATATGAATTTCTGACCCATTTTCAGTCACGTTCTTCTCCAAACTCTTCCTGTACTTGGCCCCATCCATCCTCCCTTTAATCCTGACAAGTCCCTTTGTCCCTCTAGCTGAGATACATCCCCACATTGTTATGCCGAAACCATCATGCTTCACGGTCAGGGTGGTGTTGTTTTGGCGACAGGCTGTGTTGGATTTTCACCACACATAATGTTCGACATTCATGCTATAAAGTTTGATTTTTGTCTCATCTAAATACCAAACCTTCTGAAAGTTTGTTGCAGGATCCTTCTGGTGATTTTTGGCAATCTTCAGCTGGGACTCCAGATGAACCTTTCGGAGAAGTGACTTTCTTCTTGCCACCTTCCCATACAAGCCAGATGTGTGCAATATATTTGAAATTGTTGTATGATGCACATCTTGTGTTCTGTTGATCATTGAACTCTGTAGATCTTTCAAGGATGCCAGTGGATTCCTGGTGACCTTTCTCACCAATTGGTTTTGGGTTAGTACTAGTGTTAGATCTAGAATTAGAGTTAGACATGGTATTAAGGTTAAAGCTAATACTAGGGTCAGACACATTGTCTCTCCCAGTTACTTAACTTTGACGTCATTTCTTCAAAGCTATATTAATGGGTGGATAGTTCT
This sequence comes from Gymnarchus niloticus, assembly GCA_009936485.2. Lineage (NCBI taxonomy): Eukaryota > Metazoa > Chordata > Actinopteri > Osteoglossiformes > Gymnarchidae > Gymnarchus > Gymnarchus niloticus. Next base: position 121,197 of record JAACJT020000013.1, read on the forward strand.
TTCAAAAATGTATGTTAATTCATTGAATTACATCTACAAGGATGTCTTTCGTCACTTAAAACGCGAATTCGATTAGAATTCATCGTTCTAATTGCCATTCGTAATATTAAACCTGGATCCCACTATCAGCATTAGATTCACCCCCAACACACAGAAAGACGCTAAGAACGAATGTCGCCCTTAATTATGAGAACGCGGTTACTCCAGCAAACAGGGAACGTTCCCACAACTTCCAAATAACGTTCTCATTAGGTTCTTAAAAGGTTCGGTTGCAACGTTACATACTAACGTTCCTGTAACGTTTCTAAAACGTGGACAGGGAAACTTAACAAAAAAAAGGAGCGTTGTAGGAATATTTTTTTTAAATAACATTTCTTCAAAAACGTTCCTGGAACTAACAACCTAAAATCAACGTTTTAAAAATGATCTGCTAATCCAAAATCGTTAGCTGGGGTACGTTTTTACTAAAAAAAAAAAAAAAAAAAAACACATTTCCCAGAATGCAATCTACTGGCGCGCAGCCTTCAAGTGGTGAAACTTCTCGATTTTTGCGTTTGCCCTGGTTTTTTTTTTTTTTTTTTTTTCCTGTCGTTTGTTTTCGTGGCATTAAATAACACGAATTAAATACGTGATACGAATCACATTTGATATTAAATCACAGTTTAACCTTTGACCCCAAAATGGCTGCGCCCACGCTACTCTCATGTAGTCTCGGACTCTTCCTGATTTCAGTAATCCTGAGGCTTAAGGAAGATTTCGGATTTGAGTAGTCATTTCGACGTATACCATACGTGTCGTGACTTCAGCACTATTGCCCGTGATCATAAGGACATACATATTGATCAGATTTAGGAGCCCATGGGTATGAAGTGTCAGCTCACATGATTACTCCTTACTAGTCACGGCTGAGGGATTGCTGTGGATTCACCTGCCAGACTCCAAGATGCGTCTGCCAGTAATAACATCTCAAGGTTTTCCATTTCCTTTAGTGGGACGTCTTTTAGACTCAAGGGCATACAAGACGCGAAGGAAGCAGCTGCACGGCACGACTTTGACACTGATAAGGCATCGCTGGATGGCATGCATGCCTTCAATACATGCTTACAGCTCCCATCAGTTAAGCACTCAGCCCGAAAAGGTAAATTAGATCCAGTTATATCTGGGTACCTCTATGTGTGTTACTTAGGCCTCATACAGTTTTTGGATTTGTCATGGCAATGTGTATGCTTTTTGAATAAGTGTCTTCCTCCTCAGGAGAAAATTGATATGTCAAAATTTCCTGCCGAGAACATAAGAAATTTCAGCATCATTGCCCACGTTGACCATGGTAAAAGCACTTTAGCGGATAGGTTACTGGAGTTAACAGGTACGGTGTACTCGTGTTACTGAAGTGGCAAGATATCTTGGAGTAATAAATTAACGTTTATAGAACTGTAAGGATCAGTCATTTCAGATGAATGTGAACAGTTATTTAATGTATAAATTCTATAAAAAAAAAAAGTACCCTTCACTGAAAAGCCAAACATGACCAATGGTTGATGTTCCTACTATTGTAGGAGCTATTGCTAAGACTGACCGCAATAAGCAGGTCTTAGACAAGCTACAGGTGGAGAGAGAGAGAGGGATAACAGTGAAGGCTCAGACAGCCTCCCTCTTCTACACTTACCAAGGCCACACCTATTTACTCAACCTCATCGATACACCTGTGAGTCCTACCCATTTTTTGTCACTTGTTAACTTTCTTGCATTTTTGTCTTATGAATGTATTCAACACATTGGGAAGAGAACTTCTAAAACATTTCTATCAGCAGATTTTGTTTATTTTGTCTCGAAACTCTTATTTATTCTGTCATATTTATCAGTGTTTTTAAATCAGCAGAGGTTTCCCAGAGTACTTCGGGACTGACCATGGGTGTGGTTTGTCTGTGCAGGGCCACGTTGACTTCAGCTATGAGGTGTCCAGATCTGTCTCTGCATGTCAGGGAGTTCTGCTGATAGTTGATGCAAATCAGGTGAGACGTTTCTCCTGTGGAGTCAAATGGACAAATCTCAAAAATACTTACAATTTTTTAAAATTATTATTATTACAGACATTCGAACATGGTTAAAAATATAAATATGGAACTTTGGATGAAGTATTGTTCTTGATAGAATGCTGAACAATTTTTAAAGGATCATTTTCCCATTGTTTTGAAAATCATCTTCATATGTCTGCATATGTAATATTAGGCATGCTGTTGATTGCTGATTGGTTGACTGTGAGGCTGATGATGCGCACAAATGATGCATGGGTGTTCACTCCATTTGAAAGGGGATTCAAGCACAGACGGTGGCCAATTTCTACCTGGCGTTTGAGGCTCAGCTGACTATCATACCAGTCGTAAATAAGGTGTGTGCATGTGCTTGCATTGTGGATACACTGAATAGGAATTCTCTTTTTCAGAAATAAATTGGTTCCAGTGTTGCAATCATTGACATTTTTTTGCTGGTCTGCTCTTCTTATGGACAACGCAGTGTTCTTTTGTTTTAGCATTTTTCATAACGTTTTAGATCGATTTAAAAAATGCTGATCCTGAAGGAGTGGAGAGACAAATAGAAAAGGTGTTTGATATTCCAAAGGAGGACTGCATTCGTGTAAGGAAGACTTCAAGCTGACCAAAATATTGAATCAGTATCTCCTCAGAAAATGTATAACTAACCGACTGACTTTCTGTGTCCTCAGATTTCAGCCAAACTGGGCACAAATGTAGATCGAGTGCTGGAAGAAATCATCAAAAGAATTCCTCCGTAAACTTGCTGATTCCACTTCAAACACCCTGACGTGAATTTCCTGGATAAATTGATCACATAAACATTACAAGTCTTTTTGGTTTTGTGTTAATGTTCCCATTGTGTTGCCATCACTTTCTTGAAAGTTTTATAACTATGACTTGCATGGATATTAAGTCACTGCAATTATGACATATTCATTCACTGCTTCATCCAGGTGTGGGTCTTAGCAGAACTTCTCTCCCATTATAAAACATAAAGAATCAACCATACAGTTTTAATCATATATGAGAACATCCATCCATTTTTCAAACTGCATAATCCTAGTCAGAGTCACGGGGGGCCCGGATTCTATCCCAGGCAGGTTTAGGGCACAAGGGGGGGATACCCTGGACGGGGGGCAACACGTTGCATGGCACAGTCACACACTCACTCACATGCCCAATCAGACACTATGGACAATTTAGCCATGCTAATTAGCTGCAAATGCATGCCTTTGGACTGTGGGAGAGAACCGGAGTGCCCTGAGGAAGCCTTATAAATGGAAACAGTGCTAATCTTTTTACTTGAATTATCTTGTGAGATTCACGGAGTCCGTCGTAGTTATAGCATGTATCCAGGCCTGATGTTTGTCTGTGTATGTGACTGTATTTAAAATACGCTGTTTTTTTTTTTTTTTTTCCTCCTCATATCAGTCCCAAGGCCCGTATAGAGGACCCCTTTAAAGCACTGGTGTTTGATTCCACCTTTGATCACTACAGAGGAGTGGTGACCAATGTCGCCCTGTTTGGAGGGCAGGTTCGCAAAGGGGACAGCATCATGTCAGCACACCTGGGAAAGGTGTATGAGGTGAATGAGCTGGGGGTTCTGAGGCCAGAGGAGCACCCTACAGACAGGCTGTAAGTTTGACATGTGCTGTACTCTAGTATCATGATTGCAATGCTTATCATATCAATGTGTTCTTTACTCAGTATTTTAATCCCGTATAAATGGATCCAAATCTTGCTTCAGAATCCAAATGGTACAAGAGTTCTCTGTACTGAGCTTTGGTAATGTGCAAAATAGTTTATAAAAACTATGGCTTATGTTACATCAGGTTTATGTCTTCAGTTACGTAGACTTGTTGACCTGCAGGTATGCTGGGCAGGTGGGTTACCTGATTGCAGGGATGAAGGAGGTAAAGGAGGCTCAGATTGGGGATACCTTATTCCTCCAAAAGCACCCCGTCGAGGCCCTCCCAGGATTTAAACCCGCGAAAGCGATGGTGTTTGCTGGTACGTATCCCAATGACAATATGGCATCGCACTTGACTTAGTAAAGACCGGCCAGTGAGGCATAAACCAGTCAGTCATAGTGTGACGTCCAAGATGCTGGGTCTCACTTCAGGTGTCCTCGGCAGGCATGTACCCGATGGACCAGTCGGAGTACAACTCCCTCCGCAGTGCGGTGGAGAGACTGACGCTGAACGACTCCAGCGTGACGGTGCAGAGGGACAGTAGCCACGCCCTGGGGGCGGGCTGGAGGTGGGGCTTTACCTGAATGAGGGCAGTCCCACCTTGTGATGTTCAAATGAACTTACGAACTTCAGTTGCCATTTGTGATGTCAGAACAAGATTTGTTCAGTATGGCTTTATTTAATATTACAAATGGGGTGTATTTTTTGTTATTATGATCTACAGGCTGGGGTTTTTGGGGCTGCTGCACATGGAGGTGTTCAACCAGAGGCTGGAGCAGGAATACAACGCCTCGGTCATTGTGACTGCGCCCACCGTTCCGTACAAGGCTGTCCTGTCATCTGCCAAGCTCATTAAGGCAGGACCCTCCCACCAGGGGGAGCTGGTGTACAGTGCCTCCACTCAAGCACTGAGTTCACCCCATGAAAATGACTGACCTGCTTTTCATTTTAAATACAGGAATATGGGGAAAAGGAGATTACCATTGTGAACCCAGCCCTGTTCCCAGACAAGTCTATGGTATCGGAGTACCTGGAACCCATGGTCGTTGGGACCATCATCACTCCCGATGAGTACATTGGCAAAATCATGACCCTGTGCCAGGTGTGCCAACATAGGGGTCTTCTTGGGCTTTTGGGGTGTGACTTGGTTGTGAGGACTGACCATGGTTTCATTTTTGAATGCCAGGCAGCCTAAGGTACAAAGCAGGTGCTGAACACGAGTCAGTCGTAGGTTACACCCAAACTTATTCGTACTAAAACGTGTACAGTGGGAAATCGATAAAGATAAATTCACCTCAGTTCAGGATCTTTGGCCTGCTGGAGAACCCTAGTGCCCAGAAGAACATGGAGAGAATATTCAACCTCTGCACGCAGTGCAGTGGCAGGATTTGAACCCTCGGTCCTGGAGGTGTGATGCGATAGAGCCCTGAAAAGTGTACCGTAGATGGGAAGTGAAGTGCCAGGTGTTGTGGGGATGCAAGCACGTCACTTAGATTCTGCGTCATTTCACTGCCAGATTGAGCAGATTTATTCTGTTAGACCAAAACGCTGTCCCATTGAAGCTCATGCCAGTATGTAATACTGTCTGATATGTTTTTGCAGAATCACAGAGCCGTCCAAAAGAACGTGGTATACATTGACAACAAACGCGTGATGATGAAGTTTCTCTTTCCCCTGAATGAAATCATTGTGGACTTTTATGACCACCTAAAGTCATTGTCCTCTGGATATGCCAGGCAAGATGCCACTGATATCTTCATGATTTCCTCATATTGCTGAACAAATTAATCAGAAATAATCTTTCGCCTGACGTCAAGAACAATGTGAAGTCAAGTAATGAGTCAAAATCGTGTGACTGGAAGTGATAAAAAGATGTAAAAGGACAAAGAAAATAAGCGTAAATGCATGTGTTTGCTTGTGTTCTCCTTGTAGCTTTGACTATGAAGAAGCAGGCTACCAGTCAGCAGAACTCATAAAGATGGACATCCTGCTGAATGGGAAACCAGTTGAGGAGCTGACCACTGTTGTCCACAAGTAAGGCTTCTTAACTCAGGACTATGTAGTTTGAGCTGTGAAACATGACCATGCGATTTCAGATACAAATGAGAGACGCCCATTTGTAGCCTTTGGAGGGATACTGGTTTAGTGAAAATCTATCTTGGGTAGAGTGGGATTAAAAAAAAAAAAATAGACTGGTACTGTAAACTGACAAGACCTGAATTCTGACCAGCTTTTAAGTAACGATCGGGAGCATGTGACTAATGTGAGATTGTACATGTGACCTCAGTCTGTAATCTTGTTTGTTTCTAGAGATAAGGCATACTCTTCTGGCAAAGCCTTATGTGAAAGGCTGAAAGATTGTATACCAAGGCAGCTGTTTGAGATAGCAGTCCAGGCAGCAATTGGAAGCAAGATCATTGCAAGGGAAACGTGAGTATATGTATACACACTTACCACACGCATTGCTCCATATGTACAAGCATTTTATACAGGGTGAGTCAAAAGTCGGCAACCACCCAAACATTTTTAAAATGCCGAATGCTGGAATGATGTAACCAGGTGCATTTTGCAGTCGATAAATGGAGGTGTATCTGTGAGGTATTTGTGAACTCCTCCGGTATCTTGAATTCAGCTCAATAATTCCATTTGGAAGTGGGGTCATCTGACCATTGTAACATGGTTAAAATTTAAAAGCACTTCAATAGCGAGGTCTGTTTTTTGATATCTTAATTCGTTATGAAGTGTGACCCGTCAAAATGCAGACATTAAGCAACCATGTAGAGTGATAGCATGCATGAACTGAGACCATTTCACCGAATGTGATAAAGCACTGTCCATTTTGAGCAGGGCACAGCTGTAGATGAAGACCTCCAGGTTAAATGGTAGCACAGGCCTGAGTGAGGCAGTCCTTCAGATGGTCCACATTCTGGACCTTTGTTACGTACACCATGCTCTTTAAATGTCTCCAGAGGTAAAAGTCACCCATTGGTCTAATGCAAAATGGAACTGGTTACATCAATCTAGCATTAGGTGCCTTAAATATATTTGTGTGGTTTCAGAATTTGGAGTCACCCTGTATTTTATGTATGCACCATAAAATTGGAGTATAACCTCACTGTGTTTTTCCCTCAAAGCTGACCTACCAGGTTACATAAAGGTGAGGGTGATGCGTGGATTTTTTCTGAATTTCAGGAAAATGCAAACAAAAAATTACCAGGAGAAAACCACAGAGGCCCATGTTATACAATCCATTCCAGAAAGCAGAATTTAATTTGAGATTAGGAGAATCAACAAATCCTGAATTTGGGCTTTTAGTTTTTTGTTATAGGATTTGCTAAACTTGCTTTCTGGAACCAATCCCCATCAGAGACTGGAACTATATTTTTCAAGAAAACGCCCCAGAAAGACAGCAGTAATTTGACAATACATCACTGCCCCTCACTCTTCCACTCTCAGGGGCAGTCTGCCTGTGAGTCACTCATCAGCTCCAGCAATATCATCTATTAACGTTTCAATTACTATTATAAAAGAGTTTAAGAAACCACATCCACATATGTCTACACATTTTTACCAGTACTGGTTTAATTTAGTTTGGATGTTTTTGCAAGGTCTCCACATACCTTGTCACACATCCAAGCCGATTGTATGCTATCAGTGGCAAAAACGCACCGAAATTATGATTAACATTTATTATTTATTAAGATTTCTACAGCATATCAGTTTGTAACAGGCTTATTCAGTAATGGACATGTAGCATCAGTCAAAATAGGTAAATGTTCATCTGAACTTAAACAGGTCTTTGAGAACTGCAGCTGGATGCCTATTTTGCATTTCACAGTCAACTTGTTTGCTTATTTTCTACAGCATCAAAGCTTATCGGAAGAATGTTCTCGCGAAATGTGTAAGTGTGGCTCCTTCCTCGTTCCTCTCAACAAAGCTGCTTCTCCGTTGTAACCGACTTGAATTTTGACAGTAGATGTTTCTTGTAGTACGGGGGCGATATTACTCGAAAAATGAAACTGCTGAAGAAACAGGCAGAGGGAAAGAAGAAGATGAGGCGGATTGGAAATGTGGAGGTCCCCCGAGATGCCTTCATCAGTGTCCTGAAACGGAAGGACAAGTAGCAGTGGCCTCTGTGATGGAGCAGGTCCATAATGAAACTAAGCCCTTAAGGGCTCATGAAAAATGTTGGAACTGGGTAAGGACAAGATGTCATGATGCTGGAGACTTGTGAAAATGACCTTGTAAATAAAATGCTACAGATTAAAATACAAGAATTTATTGTGAGGGATACTCCATGGTCAGGAATGATAGTAAATAGCATTTCTACTTCCAGAATTTTCTATGTCATGCATGCTAATTGTTTGGCACAGAAAGGTGCCCATGAAAGGGGAGGGGATGGGCTCAGATAAAGGAGAAATAAACAGGCTTATGCCCACTGCTTGTAACAATCTCTGGCTAGACTTCCTGTGGTCCCATCTTGAACACTGAAAAGAGGCACAGCTCTTACACAAAGCTACCAGATTTCACCACCTCAGTGGTAGGCAGAAGAGAATAAGACCTCATTGTGATGTGGAGCACGAGAAGTTAAACCGTAACGTCACACCACAGACTTACAGCACTGTTGCCTTAGCCTCTCTGGTTAGAGACCAAGAACTGCGGAGGGCCAATTGTGACTGCCAGAATTGGTAACAACTGTCTAGTGTAAAAGCCGCGGCACTGGCTAAACTGGCCCTTGAGGTCTATGTGAGGAGGTGGTCCAAAGAGTGAAAACATACAGGCTTGCAAAAGATCTTTTTCCAAGAGTATAATCAAACTGTGGAAAGGATGTTTATGCTTGAGTTTCTGGCACAGAGCGCTCAGTGCTTGCACAGTGACTGAAGGGGTCCCTTCTACGGTAGATACAGTACAAAATAAACCATCTGTGTTGACCTCACTGCAACAGAATACATAGGTCATCACTCGTCTTCACATTTCTGTGGAGCATTTCTTGTTGTGAGGTCTTCAGTACCTATCTTCAGGCTTTGTAGTCTTTGATGCTGTGTACTGGATCCACCAACATGTTGTGTACATGCATCAGCCCTTGAGAAAGAATGACATAGTCATGTTAGATGGTAAAAGTAGTATCTGCACTTAATATTGAACATTAGAACCTTGAAGGGGGAACAACTTGATCAATAAATAAAAATTCCAAACTGACTCCAAAACAGCTTCAGTAAAAATACAAATGTACAATTAAATGAGCAGGCTGAACATGGTAATTTTCGTGTAATTTTCTTGACTCCAGCCTTGGTTTCCTCACCTTTAAAATACTTGACAGTCTTGACTCGAAGTTCAAGGGTCGCATCCTCATCACACACAAAGATGGTCTTTGGGTGCTGCTGGAATGCCGAGACTGTCCACATGTGATTCACACCCTCCTCAATGGCCTTATATAGAGCAAAGGCTTTGTGGGCCCCTGTGATTAGGATCATGACCTTAAACACATATGAATAAAAATTACACTTCCTGTTCACAAATAACTGCATACTTTTCCAAAAGCAAAAGTCTTTTCCAGACAAAATTCAAATGCTGGAATAATGCAATTATCTTTTTTCAAAGTATATTTGCCCCTCCTGTGACCTGAACTCAAACCCACTGTTTATAAGTCCCACATCATTATGACTATACCGGTCACTCGACATATTTAAAACACACTGACCTCTCTAGCATCCATCACTGTTCCAACCCCTACAGTCAAAGTCATAGTGGGAACTTTGGAAAGATCATTGCCAAAAAAACGGGCATTAGCAAGTATGGTGTCCTGAGCCAGAGTTTTCACTCTAGTCCTGGAGACAAGGCTGGAACCAGGCTCATTGAAAGCAATGTGTCCATCTGGTCCAATACCTGTAAAGGACATGTCACAATGAGAGCCATCAGTAAACAAACAGCATTGTGCAATTTCTTGTTGGATTTAAAATAATCCTCAAGATGATATGGCACCTTACTCAGATACTCTACAGATACTGTGGACTCTAAAAAGACAGAAAAAAAATAAAACGCTTTCCCCATGTGACAAGCTACTGTCATTTAACACGAATGGCTTTACCAACAAATCTGCCACTTGTGTTTACTAGTGATTTTAAATGAAAAACATGCCTCCAACAAACAGCTCTATCCCTCCAGCATCTGAAATTTTTTGCTCAAATGCTTCACACTCCTTCTGCAGATCCGCTGCATTGCCATCCAGGATGTGGGCGTTGGCAGGATCAATGTCAATATGTTTAAAGAAGTTGTTCCACATGTAGGAATGGTAACTCTCTGGATGGTCTCTGGGCAACCCTGAGTGCGAGAAGGGACCCTACTATTCATAAAATTCGCAATGAGCTGTTTTAACGTTTTATTTAAACAGTACGACGACAAAACCAAAAAATGATTTTTTGTTAAGCTAAAATGCAGCAATTTTCTGATTCGTGCAAACAACCCCTCCATGTTCAAATCATATATGCATGAATCATAAAGATGTGTCAAATGTAAATCCAAGAACAATCAAGCCGTTCTTCCAACGTAGCTTAGTAATAAGTCACATGCATGCTCTTCCGACCTTTCCTGAAAATGTGCTGATGCGAGGTTCTTCCCTTCCTGGAACACAGTAGCTGTGCTCAGCACATTAAAACTTACCGACATATTCATCCATGTTGAATGTCTTAACATACTGAAAAGAGATATCTCCACTTCTGTAGTACTCAATTAACTTTTTGTAACAGCCAAGGGGTGTGCTTCCTAAAACCACAAAGAGGTAAACAGCCTCAATGATCAGCAAATCTAGAAGATTACCATTAAACACTGTATATGCTGCCTTTTACCTGTGGGTAACCCTAATGTGAAGTATCTGTATGCATTAGGCTGAAACTGGATAATGCGATTCCTGATGTACTTGGCTGCCCATTCACTGGCCAGCTCGTAGTTGTCAAGGATTACCAGCCTCATTTTTCTTTCTTTTTTGCAGCCAGCTACTGGTAAAGCGAAGGGAGGGCTGGAAAACAATCGCAGACACACATTCATGAAGCTAAACGGTCGCCTTCACGTCTCAACACAAAAGGCTTGAAACACATCACCACACACAGCCAGCTACTCCTTAACCTAAACATACACTAATTACGTTACCGAGGCTGGTATCTTTCTAAAAAAAATGTGAAGGTTCCACAATAGTTACAAAAGACACCGTTAATAAAACACATTCACACAGCTCCATTAAGGATGAGCTTTCGACGGATGCTCACACTTACATGATATCCACCGTTTTGCCGATGAGAAGCGAAGAAAACGTTTACTCACGCAATGTTTCCGGTCACATGACCTAACGCGGCCCTCTCATTGGCTCTTTAAGAAAGCACCATTCATCTATTTTCCAAACAGCTCAAGCCCATTCAGGGTTATTACTACTATTATTATTATTATTATTATTATTATTATTATGTAAAGTTGAATTGCATATATCCGGTGTTTAATACTCCTTAGTTTTTTTTTTTTTCTTTACAATTGCTAACAAGTGAGTTACTTTTAAGCTTATGCATTCAGCAGTTTTATCTACAACATGCACAAAAGACCAAAGGAGCAAATATTTTTGATTTTTTTTTTTAATAAAACAAATTTTCTTTTCAGTCAGAAAGTGACTCAACTAAGTTTTCCTCAGTCAACATGTTTTCCTCAGTAAAATCAAACATGTAAACTGCATTGGTATTACGTGTATATGTTAATAGGTTTGAGAATGGAGAACAAACTTTTTTTTTTTGAGCGGCTAATTTCTTTACTTCAGCCGGAACTAAAATGTCTGTCCAGCAAGTGGCAGCTGACTTCTAATACATAGATCTCCAAATACCAATCTTGCAATATCTGGATCAGCATTATCCAATACCTCAAAGTTTTTTAAAACCGGGACAAGATGACTGAGCTCAGCTTGATCCTAGATAGGAAGAAAGGGGGTTTCATTATCTGGACAAATTTAATCCGGATTAAAAGTTTTGAAAAACCGGCCCCTGGGCCCAGTTAATAAATGGGAATGGTTTAAATACAATGTTAAGAGACTGGCCATTGAGGATGGGAAACTAACGGCTAGAGATGGGGGAAAATAGTTTAATCTGGGATACAGCATTTTCTTCCTTTGTTCTGAATGAGGAGGACAGAAAAGAACTCCATCTTTTGCAGCAGGAACAGTTTGGCACATTTTAGCAAAGCCCTTGGGTGACAACATCATCCTGAACATGGAGATAAAATCATGATAAAGTAAAAGGTGACCATCATCATCTAATAAGTCTATAAAAATAACTCCACTATTGAACCAGTCAACTTTAAAGAGAGATTTCTTGTGAATCGTAATAACCCAAAATACAGTATTACGAGAAGAATATTTGCGAGAAAATATTTTCCAAAACAGAAGGATTTGTTGTTGGAAATCCGGTTAAGTTCAGAATTCTTGATGGTTCAAGATCACACTCAAGAAATTCAAATGCACCAATTATGTCAAATATCTTGTTGGGTATATGGTACCACAAAGTGTCGGATTTGGTTTCCCTTAATCACTTCACCCTGAACATCCCAAAGAAATCAGTCAAAATCCATGCCTTTAAAACCTCAATTTTCATACTCTGACTAATTGTGCTTTTAGTAAATCTGTTCTTCCATATAAAGCTAAATAAAACAGAATCTGTAGATCAGACCAATTTTGGGGAACGCTCAATGGAATGACAAGGATAGATAAGTTTGGATATACCTTCAGTTTTATATATGGTGTCGAAGCATTATTTATTATTTATATATTTATATATTTATACTTATTTATATATTTCTCCTTATTTATTTTCATGTACATATCTCTCTGACACAGGGACTGCACTTAATTTCGTTGTA
>JAACJT020000013.1:169740-183171 GCA_009936485.2 Gymnarchus niloticus
GCAAAAACACCCAAACGCACACAAAGGAAAAAAATTAGGTTATTTTTCTCAACAATTATTATTTTAAATTAGGAGCAAAGTATTTTTTTTTTTTTTGCCATATACCCCCCCCCCCCCCCATTCTCTTTCAATGCAATTGCTGATCTGGAGCAACAAATGGAAGAAAGAAACTGGCTTGAAAAGCATCTGTCCACCTGTGTGTCTGTCCACCTGTGTGTGTCTGTCCGCCTATGTGTCTGTCCGCCTGTGTGCGTCTGTCCGCCTGTGTGCGTCTGTCCACCTGTGCGTGTCTGTCCGCTTGTGTGTCTGTCCGCCTGTGCGTCTGTCCGCCTGTGCGTCTGTCCACCTGTATGCATCTGTTTGCCTGTGTGTGTCTCCACCTGCAGCCATTGTCAAAGTTTTTACCCCTGAGGTGGTAACAGGCCGTAACCTCTAAGTATGAATGCAGTATATGCTCTCTTCCTGACATGTAATGTGTACTAATCTCCCCACCTTTAAAGATATGCAGTTACTGAGGGCTAAGGATAAGTCTGACCTAATTCTGTAATAACTCGGCTCAGAGAGCTTCAGTACAGGTTCAGTTCAGTACATGAGTCCCCAGTACAGAATCACAATGACAATTGACTGAGCAGCCTGTCTGTACTGCACTCTTGATCTGTCATGATTCAGCTCCATGATTAAATCATGCCAGTTACCCACACCCCCACTTCACACGCACGTGTAATTAAGTATTATCTCAGGGGATTAATTTGTCTTCCGATTTGGATGCTTAAACTGCAGTGTTATTGTGTAAACTTAATCCACTTTAGTCACCTGTGCTGGGTGGTCCCACTTCCTGCTGGGCCTCATATGCTGCCCACTTCTCCAACTATCCAGGGTTTTTCAAATACACAGTTACTCCAGTTTGCCATCAACAGGAAAGCAGGCGTTTTTTGATTTGATTTCAATTTTTTCCCTTTTTTTTCTACATGCCTTCATTAACCCAAAATATGAGACATTTACACTGTAAAAATCTCTGCTTCTAAAAACTAAAACTTGGTGGTTTTCTGAGGAAAGGTCATAGACCAGCTTTCAGTGTGAAGCACCTGTTTTGACAGGTATTTTGGGTTGCTTTTCCTATCTGACAGCTCTGTTGGTTATCATGGAGTAACAGGCCAGAGTTCTGAAATCTCGGGTGTACGACTGTATCCTTGACGTTGTGTACAGAAACCGTAGCAGCACTCTGAAGCCTTCAATTTAATTTCCTTTTTTAATCCCATAAATCTGTGTGCATTTTCCTGTCTTTATTACACTCCCTTTCTTTTCCTATTTTCTTCTCTGTTCTTCAACACAAAGTCATGATCCCGAAGCTGAGGATTATAGTTACCCCGAGGTTGACTGGTAAGATCGCTTGGGCTTTTGGGCTTCCACTTGGATTTGCTTTTGCTGCTTTGCATTCTGGGAAATTCAATACAGCGCATGTCTGCTTCACAGTGTTGTCCTGGTGATTCCCACGCAGAGCCATAGTGCTTCTTATGGTGGCTTATATGTTTGTAGGGCTTCATGTAATATTAATAATAACAACAGTAGCATATGTTGTTGCATAAAATTGTCAATGGAATATATTTTAAAATGTAGCCTTATATGGTTTATGCATGTTAACACGGTTATAGATCACAAGTAGTATGTTCTGTATTTATGTACTTAAGATTGAAATGTTCTCCATCAGTATAGTTTTGTATAATCAGCATCCCAGCTTTGGCTTTTAAGTTTAGAGGAACTTTTCTCAGATTCTGAGATTATTGGCATGAGCACCAAGGCAGCACAATGTAATATTTGTAGTGATTTTTCAATCACGGTGAATGAGAATACCTCTGCTTGTGTAGTGCCATGTCTGCTGATTCTGTCCTTGTCTTATATGCTCGCTGTAAAGCTGAAATCGCACAGTCTGGCAGTTTGGGGTGAATGGATATTAATTAGCATGCTGTTGACCCCTAAATACGAGGTGGTTTATTACACAAGTAATTACTACAGTGAATCTTCTAGGAGCAGAGGTTCTGTGAAACAGTACCGCTCTCTCTCTCTATGTCAATAAGACATCCTGCTGATGGCTTTGGCTCCAGACCTGCCAGTCCCAGTCTTGTAATAACCACCCAGAGTGCACTGAGACTCTGCTAACAGTCACCCCCAAAATGGCTTAAATCCCATAATCCTTTAGCTCAGGATTTGGTTTGAGGCATTAGTCGCATCACAAGGCATGAGTCTAGAAAGTGCTAGAATTGGAGGAGTTTGCCAGACACTTGGGAATGGAGTAGAATTGTCAATGCATATCTCATTATGGCAGAGGAAGATGCATCGAGAATATAGCTGCTTTAACAATATACTTCTCAAACCTTTTTTTCTTCCCTGATATCTGCATTGCAGTCTTGAGAATCCACGAGGTGGGCTAGGGGTGATCTCAACATCCTGAAGCTTAATACTAGATTGCAGGTGCAATGAGTCTGATGAATTAAAGCTGCTGAGGAAATTTTACAGCCTCCAGTCCACTGAGGCTTAACCCTTTAAGAGAATCAGCAAGGCATTTATAAGAAGTCCTATTCTGATTGCTGAATAAAAGTTTCATTCTGGTTAATGTTGTCAGCCTCTGATGCCGTATCATTTAACCTTAGAATGAGCTTGGGGGATTATGGGAAACCACCGGAGCTCCTGAACTTGGGGTGCACATATCCACTGGGCTATGGGGAACTCCACAAGGAGTAGGGTTTCATTATATAGCTCCTCACATATTAGCAAATGCTAAGTGAAGCGTCAGCAGGTACTGAAATTTACTACGAGACTGATGTCACTGTACCCAGAAGCTACATGATACATGGCAATGATACCAAGGGGTAAAGCGACCCAAAAGAAACCAAACTCAGGAGCACAGACATCACTGCTCTGCATTGTCTCATGTTGCAGGATACATCTTCATGCTTTGCCCCCGTGCCAGTGAGCAGGTCTTCCAGGGGGTGGGTGGGGGGAGTCTAGATTGTACAAGCCCCCTGGGACAAGTAGGCCAAGGTGCATGTGAGAGGGACACCAACTGAAGGTCACACAAGTGGTGGCTTCCATCAGCATTCTGGTATCTAGTAAAGCCTCCCCACAAAGAATTTTTAATGCTTATCTGTATGTTTGCAGAAGTCTTGAAGAAGTTTAGGGCGACCTGATAGGCTGTTTATCTGTGGCTCAGCATTTGTAGCTTTAGGCTACTGGTCCGTTTTTTACATAAGCTGCTGTAATTGTTTTAATAATCTGCCATAGCAACACCTGGCAACACGGTGACCCTGCCGGAGAACGAGCTGGTCTCTTGTGGTTGTGAGCCAGCGTTTTTATTTATTTTCCCCTAATGAGCCCTGAAAAAATGGGCCGAGAGCCTCGTCCCTACGTGGAGGTGTGATGTTTTTCTCCTCAGCACAAGTTTATACTGCCAGTCCTCACGGGTTCTTTCCTGTCCACCAGGAACAGCGCCAGCTTTGCTGACGAGGTGGGATTCAATGACCCCAGCTTGCTGGATAACCTTCAGAACGCTCATGTAAGTGCCGTCATATGGGCGCGGGCTGCTCGTCCCGAGTCCGCAGACCAGAATCGGTTTACGGACCTGCCCTTACAGAACACAGCTACAGTCATTATCATCTAAATGTCCGTGGTACAGGGGGCTCTCCTCAAATTGCCCACGTTTCCACACACATGAGGTGTCCATAGTTTGCCTTCTTCCGTTGCCCATTTTTGAGCTCCTGCTTCCCCTTCGCCCGTCGGCTCTCACGTGGCTGTCGGCCGATTCGCGTTTTCTCTATCAGAAGAGTCTGTCAGGGCATTTACATTCGGTGACCTTAATCTGCATGGTTAACCACAATTTTGCATCACTCCAGGCTGCACGAGAGCCATGCTAATCTTTAGCAGACTTTTGTAATGAATGTTCTTAACTATTTATAAAGATATCGCTGTCAAGGTTTTGTGATACGTCTGAGTCTGAGGGTTACAGAGGAGGAAAAGGATGTCCCATGAGTGAAATGTCACAGCTTGGTTGTAGTTTTAGCCTTGTCCTAAATCTGTCTGTCTTGTTTTTAGCCATCTTTGTTATCCTTGGAAATCTTCCCCTTAGTAGTAAGGTTGTTCCTTTTTCCAATGACAAGCAGCATCCCTACACCTAAGATGGTACCTTAAGCTTAGGGGAAAACAGCCATTTTTTCCTCCCTTTTCAGATTTGATTACTTTCTGTCCTCTGCTAATACGGAGCAAATGACCGTTGTCAGTATGAAATTACACCTGACCGATCCGACCGATCATGATTATTTCGGGTATTCCTCCCCTTGGAACCATTTTGCACTTTGCCTGTTGTCAGCATGTGACAGTGACAGATTCTGAAACGCAATGCCTAATCAAGATGTTACGCTCTTAAGTCCTGCCAGTTGCTTTAGCCACCCTCGTATTAGATGCTTCCAGGGCTTTTACACACGACCGTCCTGTCCACCGCAGTTAGGATTCCGGGTGACATCTCTGCCGGGACCCCCTGGGTGTTTTTCCTCTTTCTTCATGTTGTGTCTCGCCATAAATTCCTCAGCATCAACATTTGCCCTGGCAGCTCTTGTTTTGACCTTATCCCATCGTTGTCACTTTCGGTTAACAGCTGTGACCCACATCAAAGGCTCAAACTGTTATTAGTGTAAGCCCAGAGACTCTTCATTAAATTTACCCTGCACTTTGATTACAGTTTCAACACTTCATAGTTCTGCATTAAAATAGATTAACTTTTTCACGTTCATGCCCAAAAAGCTATAAAGACTGGCTTCATTGGTCTGGTAGATTTGCTTCACAGGATCCTTCACATATTTCCTCATGAGTTGGTTGATTTTTATTTTGATTTTTATTCCCCCACCCGAAGCCACAGATCTGTGCTGGTTTCCCAGTGGTACCTCAGATCTGTCATGGTGCACCGCTGTTGAAATTCTTCACTTCTCTCTGCAGCCCACTGCACCTGTCATCCACGACTTCATGACCATGATGGCCGTGTGCCACACCGCTGTCCCCGAGCGAACCGATGGCGGGATCATCTACCAGGCTGCCTCTCCAGGTGTGTCGCCCCCATCTGCATGTATGCCTTCATCACCTTGGAGATCATCTTGGCCACAGTCTGTGTACTCGAGCCACAATGAAAATCTGCACAGGAGATTAAATCCAGAGCGACTCAAACTGTTTTTGGTTTACGTTGCTTTAAATCTTTGAAGTATTTCAAGTTCACAGTATCCTCAATGGGGTGACCTGGTGGCTCACTGATTAGCACTGTTGCTCCACATTTCCAGCGTTGTGGGGTTTGAATCCTACCTCTCCTCTGTGTGAGGAGGTTGCATGTTCTCCCCATGTTAAGCTGGTTTCCTCCCACAATCCAAAGACATACGATTCGATTAATTGGTCTCTCTAAATTGACAGTAGAGTATGACCGTGTCTGTATGCGTGCTAGCATGTCATCCAGGGTGTACCCCTGCCTCCGGCTTCCATATGACTCTGACCATCATAAGCAATTAGAAGATGGATGGAACTATCCTTGGTCCTTTATTATATTTCCTTGTTTTCCTGCTAGGCTTTTGAGTCAATAAGATGACCGGGGTTCAGGTCTTCTTGTAACATAATATCGTTTTTCATTTCCTGAAAATTCATTCTCATATTTCCCAACTAAGGCCTGCGGTGTTGTCTTGTGCTGAAAGAGTCAGGTGGTGCTCTATAAACCCTTGGCGAATTTTCTCATGTCGGGAAATGCTTCACTTCCTGTCAAATATTACTCCGTCAAATGGAGAACAAACAATCCATGGCTAATATGTCAGTTTAGGCTCCGTGCCTCTCGCCATCTCCCTGAGGTTCATTCATTGGATGTCTTGTATTAAAATCTCCAGGTTGGTTAATCATGAAAAATGAATTCACAGGCCCAACAGGGTCCAAGGGGAAGCTTCAGCATCCGAGACATTAGGAAAATTAAATTTCTTATCGTCTTCATTTCGTTTGCTTCCATCGTTCTCCATTCTGTGGCTCTGATGTGTTTATATGTTTGAGTGCAAAGTCATATTATTGTGTTTCATTTCATGGCGAAATACGTTTCTGCTGCTCCTGAAAGTACTAACACTGCAACTGGTAGTGCGTAGGTCCAACACTACCCATAATTTAATAATGGTCTACCGCTTTGTTTGCTTGTGCGTAGATACAAGTTTGTGATTTAAAGGCATCGTGAATTTAATAGGGATACCCATAAATGTTTAAATGGATTAAATTTCCTGGCATCTTTGAGAAAATGGACCGTGCTGTACGAGCGTTTTCCAGCCAAGGCGTAGCCACTGCAGCTGGGCCAAGAAATAGTGTACAGGTCAATCCGCCACTGCGTTTTCATGCATCCATCGTGTAGTTCTAGCTTTATGTACAAACGTAACGTTTACCTATTGATAGCTTCTGTGCCAGTCCTCTCTGGACATGACTTGATATCATATTTCATGTCTGTTTTGACTGGTCGAGCCCAGCTCAACCCGCAGACATACCTAGGAATAAATGCATTGTTTTTTCACTTTTTCTGTTCTTCTCACGCACACACGTAATTTAGCAATGGTGCTCTTGCAAGGACCACTTCACCCACACATGCCAGGGTGCAGCGATGCATGTACAAACCCAGCATTAGATTGGGTTTAGACGCCCAAGGCCACAGCCGGCAGACAGCTGATCTCAATCTGTGTCTCAGGACCAGACAGACAAAACATGCTTTCGTCTGTCCTCACGTGGCTGCAATACTCTGACATCCTACCGTGTCGTTTATGTTTGCAATTGTTTTTATCCATCCGTGTTTTTCTTAGCTTCTAAAAGTTAAATTTATCTGACAATAGCAAGTATTGTAGAAGTTTACACAATAGTGGATGTCTTAATTGTACCAAACTGATGCGATTAATTTTACACAGGAGCACGCAGAGTTTCTGTCACACACGTATTTCCGTCTGTGGACCTTGGTGATCGTGTTGTTTCATCTGCTCCCCCCCCGTAGATGAAGGGGCGCTGGTGAGGGCAGCAAGAAAACTGGGCTTCGTCTTCTCCGGAAGAACCCCACACTCTGTCCTCATCCCGTCTGTGGGTGTGGGCTCCAACCCCCCCCCCCCCCCGCATGCGTCCTCGTTCAAGGTGCGCGCTGAAGGAGTTGAACTGTGAGACTTCTGGGATTCAATCGTAATGCCTCCTGACAAGGACACGATTAGCCTCCCTAAGCGGCAATTTCATTTTTCCTCTCTCCGTTGCATCATGTCATTGTTTGCAATGGTGTCAGTTTAACACCCTTTCATGGAATTCATTGCCCTGCTTTCGGCAATTAATTGTCTCTTGGTGAGACTTCCTGAGTCTCTGTTTTAAACGGTGAATCTGGAGTGGGGCTAAGATGTTAACACTGGCAAAAGTACCAGTTAATGTCACAAAATTTTATTACTTTCTTTAAGTTGCTTATTTAAATAGTGGGGTTAGCACTTTTTGTAGATGTGCACCAAAACTACACTCGTATTTCTAAGTATTTATTAAACCAACAACCAAAATAAATGTTCCATTTTATGAAAACAGCCAAGAGAAAAGTCAATTCCATTTGTACAATTAATGCTTTAAACTTGTTTTAATGTGTATATAAATCCCAGTGCCAAGAGGGAAAGTCATTTGAACTCTTGCATCTCTACAGTCAAATTTGCTTTATTTTGTTGCCGTATTTAAGGTTTATCAAAACCTGAGTTTATACTTGTGAAATTGCGCCACCTTCTGGTGCTGTTATGAATAGCGCAAACGGTTCCCTCACTTTCACTAAGGAACGCAGATACGTACTGTGTTGTTTAATAGTCATTTTATTTCTGTTTTGTATTTCTAAATAGTTAGAACTATTCAGACTGACCAACAAAGATAAAAGTGTAAGCCTGACCCTCGGTGACTGATGACATTAAGGCTGTAAACTTCTGACTTGTCTCTTTGTCAAGTTGTCCTTCTGTCTTTTCTCTCAGCTCGGTAAAGAGGAGAAGTACATCCTGCTGAACGTGCTGGAGTTTACAAGGTACGACATCTGGAGAATTCCTACTGTACATCTGCTTGATTTAGCAATCGTACCAGACTTTTCTGATTTTTGGTTCTTATTTCCGCTCAAGGACAGTATACAGGAATATGTCAGGAATTTCCCACAGCCATAGCACTTCTCCTAGCCTTATCAGACAACTATTTTTTCCCTTAAAATTTTTTAAAGGTCTTGGGAATTTCAGCATTTTGGGTTTCATCACAATCCAGGGGCGACTTTGTACTTGTAGTTAGCGGTGCTGATTTTACTATGATTCATGAAGGTAACTATTTTAAAGTGAGCATATTTCTGATTTCTCACGGAATTCATTTTAAGGTACAAAAGCTGCAGGAAACCCTGTTCTTCTGGGATTTTCCCCCCGTCTTGGGCGAGTTGGGCAGTCAGAGTGTTAATGCTGACCGTTGATTCCTACGTTAGTGTGGACTTTGTTTGGGAACAAGCTTACCTATAAATGTGTGTGACACCCTGGCTACAGTGGTAAACGTCAGCCGGTCTTCCTGAGGGTGACAGTACCTATAATGATGTTTATCGTGGCAGTGACAGTAACAACACCAGCGAGCCCCCTTCATTTGGCAGAACATCAGGGCAATGTTGAATTGGCATTCATCTTCCTGGCATTTATGAAAGCAGTTCTGCCCTCTTTATTGTAGTTTATGGATGTATCTGTCATCTGTTGTATTTTTTTTTTTTTTAGTTAGCTGGCATGAAGATGTTTTGACTGAAAACGATGCAAAAAGGCCTTCAGATTTGAATTCGGGAGCAGTTACATTTTTTGTCAGCTTGCCAGGTGTCTTGAGTTCAGATCTATTTCTTGAGACTTGAAGCCAGACAGCTGTTCTGTGATATAATATAGACTGTCCCTAGGTGTCCTTGGTCACACTCTGTACATGCACTGCATGCATTTTTCTGTATGAGCTGCTGGACCCACTGACATCCCAGACCCCTCCCCAGCTCCAGGAAGAGGATGTCCGTCATCGCCCGCACTCCGTCCGGAAGGATCCGGCTGTTTTGTAAAGGGGCTGTGAGTATGGCCCGGCCACGATCGTCATGGTGTACCGAGACACATCTTCATCTGAGTCTCTCATCTACACTCTCTGGTTACATCCAGCCCCAATGGATTGTATTCTGTCTCAGGCCTTTTCATGTATCTTTCTTCACCTGTCATCACCGTGTTTTACACCCATGATTTAATGGTCTACAGCTGGCCAGTTGCCTCTTGCGCTTATATCCCGTCTGCCGCTTCCCGGCACGTCGCGGAGGGGGCCAAGCGCCGCATTGCGAAAGCCCACGGTGCTCCGGGGCCGTGTTCCTCCTGTGATCACCCGCTCAGCTGCAGGCTGCTGGTCCAGCTGCAGATGACACAGTAGTTAGCCAGCATGCCCTGGCTTCCGTGGACCCACTTTGAATGGAACAGCAGGGCTGCTGTTGTTCTCCTGCTACAGTATTCTCCTCATTCACGTTGATATTTATTTATTTAGCAGATGCTTTTGTGCAAAGCAGCATACAGTGAGGCAAAGGCAAGATGCATAGAGATGTGAAGGAGGCAGCTTGTGTGCGATTGAAGCTAGGCTGAGTGTGCAGTGGGGCACCAGTAAATCCTAGTGGCAATCTTTCGATCACACGCATCAGCCTCCTCTAAAGGGCCAAGTCAAGAAACATATATTTCATGACACAATGTTGTTAAAGTACTGGAATTCCTTTGAACTTGGTCGATTGTAATATGTTCCAAGCACTGTGTGAAAGAGTAGGGTAGAGTGGCTCTTTGTACCCCCTCCAGGACTCCGTCATCTACGAGAGGCTGGCCAACAGCTCACGGTACACGGACATTACGCTCAGGCACCTGGAGCAGTTTGCCACTGAAGGTAGGAGAGCAGTGTGTGTACCAGCTCTGGATCGGCCTCTCCTGAATCAGCTCATTTGCAGACTGATTTTGGGGTTGAGACGTGGCTTCCCTGTATTTTTAGAGTGCACTGAGCTCATTCCCAAAACAGTAGTGCTGTGTGTGTGTGTGCTGTGGGTTCAGAGATGAGTTGAAGTCAATGGACCTATCTGACTGTTGGGAAATATCACGCTAACATGGAGGGGGGCTTTATGAGTCTTCTTTGATGCGCCCCTACGCCTCTGCTCTTCATCATGTAACAAAAGAGGTCGAAAGTGATGAGTTTTTCAGTGTAAGCTTGTAGCCTTTTAGGAGCAATGTCAGACGTGACAAATAGAGATCCTTTTAGATACGCGTATGCTAAAAGTTCTAGAGTTGTAATATGAATGATGGGAGAAGTGCAAAATTTAGTACTGTAGTCATTACACTGTCTAAGGAAACTACGGAAGTATGCAGTTAGCTGGATGTAAATGATTAAAGTAAACAGTCCTCCCAGCAGTAGTTCAGGTTCTGAAGCCTTGGCAGCGGTCGTGTGGTCTAATGGGTCTTCTGTCGGCCCTCTCTGCAGGCCTGCGCACTCTCTGCTTCGCCGTGGCTGACATCTCCGAATCTGCCTACGAGGAGTGGCTAGAGGAGCACCGGAGGGCTGCCACGGCGCTCCAGAACCGGGCTCTGAAGCTGGAGGAGAGCTACGATCTCATCGAGAAGGTCGGGAGTGCGAGCGAGCGAGTGAAGGAATGCTAACAGACCGCTCGGAGAATGAGTCAACGACCACAAACAAACACCCGGCATCATATGGTTCCGTCAAAAAGCAAACAAGCGTCGATGACAAACATCTGTCCACAAATGAGTCAATTGACTGTAGATGAGTCAATGAGAAAATGTTTAACAAATAATATTTTTACAAGGTGCAGTAAATCTCCACATGAGCAAGGTCAGATTTTCTGTAGAAGCTCTCCAATGAAAAGCTGTTTCTAGTAACTTCTACCTTTAACCGACTCAATGCTCGCTACATCTGTCAATTCCAGGTTGCCCATCATTAATGCCTTTTACCAAAAGTTCCTGTTCCTCCTCCTGCGGCAGAGGGGAGCAGTCAGCTTGGTGATTGTCCTTATAAATGGCAAGGTAAAGGGAGATACATGGGCTGCTAACCTCAGTGGCCTCAGCTGATTTGACGGGATGACGTGACCATATGACATGGTCACGTCATCCCGTGTCATTTGCCAAGCTGATGGTGTTTAGAGTCGCCTAATATGCTGTGCTTAGCAGCACAGGTCACATGGTTCAAGGGCCCAGATCTGGTCTGCAGATGGCGAGCGAGCTCTGAGCTCACCCAACGAGGTGCGGGGGCCTGCGGTGGCATAATCGGCGCCTTGTTACATACCGCGCTTTTGAAGCACAAGTCAAACACAGGTGACCGTAGTCATAAATCACTCCCAGGCAGAGCGTGGTGGCGTGGTGATGGTGTGCCCAAGTAAATGGATTTCATCAGCCTCGTAAAACACTCCTTTATGGGAGATACATGTAGCCCTGTGCTGTGGCCACTAGGTGGTGGCAAGATTTCTTTTCATTGGCGTTACAGTAGAAGACGAGTTATTAAAAAACGAGTTGTGATGTATATGACACCTTGCACCTCACACTCTGAAATTAATTTATAACGATTTGACTGGTATTTTAAAAGCTTCAAGCATCTGAAGTTGCATATACTTCAGCAAGGATAGGACTTGCTTCCAAACAGTTGTCCACCGAAGCTTGTTCAGAAATTTGAACAGCCACCAACTTTTTTATTTTTGTTTCATTCGTTTGACAGTCATATTTCATCTTTGTTGGCACAGCAGTGAGTAAAATGTCGTGAAGTCCTACGAAATGGCTTTGGAACAGGATCGAATACCTGTTTTCCAGTCATGGGTTCGGTTCTGCCGCTGGAAGCCACCTGACTTCTGGGCTCTCGCCCCATCTGCGTGTGTTCTATACATGCAGAGGGACGCACTTTCCGAGACGCATGCAGAGACTCTAACTCTGCCTCAGAATTTCCTTCTCTTCCCACCTCTGCTTCATTTGCAAATCGCCTGGCGCTGGGTGAAACATCCCATCACAGGTGGCAGCTATTTTCGAGAGGTCCCCGGTTCCCGAGCACGCTGCTTGTGTTTGCACAGAGCTTGCAGCTGCTGGGTGCCACCGCCATTGAGGACAGGCTCCAGGACAAGGTCCCCGAGACCATCGAGACCCTGATGAAGGCCAACATCAAAATCTGGATTCTGACCGGCGACAAGCAGGAGACGGCCATCAACATCGGTGAGGCTGGTGAAGCCGCAGTGATGGTACCCTTGCTGAAGCCCCGGGGGGCTTCGTGTATTGAATACAGTGAGTCAGATTAACACATCCCACGCTGATCCGGTTATCCCCGGCTGAGACCTGTGCATGTGCCAACACACGATCCACCTTCCCCACATGCATCGCGCGTGTGTGTGTGTGTGTGTAACCCGTATGTGAATGTGTGCATGAGAAGTGAGAAAAAACATACACACGAGGAAGGTTTGGCATGTGTGCGTGCGAGGGTCCCGAAAATGAGGCCGCTGGCTGAACGGAGAGACGGATATGAATGGCACGTGAAAACCGACACGTTTCATACGAATCGACGGACGAAAACGTACAAGTTTCATAAAAGAGGCACGTGAAAATCCAGGCGCATCCACGTGGCGCAGTGGTCCGTGCAGGTCCAGGGTGGGGGGGTATCATTACTGTCGCTGTTGACGCGAAACACGTGTCGAAATTATCCGCCGCGAAAGGCAGAGCTATTAACCCTCAGATGTGGGAATGTTAGCTAAATGGCTAAAACGTGTCAGCCAGCACCAAAATCCCATTACGGATGGGCAGGAAAGGGCTGCATTACAAGGCCCCGTTGGCGTCTACCTACCATCGGGCCTCAATCGCTTCTTTGTGAGCCCCTTCCAGCCGCTCGGCACTCACTGGCCAGCGCCGGCAAGGGAAAGTATTTTTACAGGCCCATGGACCAACGGGACCGTGCTGTAAAAAGAGTGAATATTTACTTTGTTTCCCGCCGTTTCCTCGGTGAAACGTACTCTCCCAGGAGCTCTGCTGCACGTCCCCCCAGCTCTTGGTGATGGATACGCGGGCCTTCGCCCCTATGGTGCTCGGGGTGCCTGTGTGAAGGGGCTTACTCGGCATGAATGGGCACGCTACCACGGGAATGGTGCTGCCCGGAACTCTGATTGGCGGTTGGCTAACACCCTGACCTGGGACATCGGTGGGGGCTGTCCTGCATGTCAGTACTTCACGCAGCTTGGAACGATCAGGGGTCAGTTCACCACTTGGCGCCACATCTGTTACGAAAAGAACATATTTTTTAAAAAATGACACTCGGTCCACTGAAAGTTCTGGCCGTTTTATAACGCGGAACGACTCGTAAAGCTCGTCAGCTGCGGTCCCGTTCTCCGCCCCCCCC
>JAACJT020000013.1:183218-211867 GCA_009936485.2 Gymnarchus niloticus
CCCAACCCCCACCCCCCTGGGCCTCATCCGCTAAATGGCGTAGGGACTTAGGGAGAGGTCCGGGACTCAAGTGTGTCAGCACTGTGCTATTGAAGTCCAGGAGCCGCTGAGAAAGATGGTCTGACGACAGCTGGCCTGCCAGAAAACCGGGAGATGATACTGTGCAGTGAAATGTTACAGAGCTGGATTCATGGCCGTGGGGGGGTTACTGTGGACAGACCCCTGAGTCATTACCATAGTGAAAATATCCCAGGGTAACATAGGGAAACGTTAAATGCTATGTGAGTCGTTTTGGATAATGGTTTCTACCTCCTTGTGTGTTGATCCTGGCTGTTGGGAAGCTTCTCACATTGGGGGGGGGGGGATTCCCCTGGAGCCCAGGGTACTTTGCTGGGTTGGCTCAGTCATTTCCTCCTCCCGAGGGTATAGTATTTAAATAGAAAATCAGCCTCCCGGCTGAAGGAATGAGTCCAGTCGGGTGCCAGTGGGTCCAGGTAGGACGGTGAAATTGTTACTCGGGAGAGTGGACTGGGTGGAGCTCGGCCCCAGACACTCAGTGCACCCAGGAGGAAAGTCTGCGGGTTCGAGGGTGTGACCCAATGAGCCACCAGGGAGGGACTGTGGAGTGTGGGATTCAACTCAGGACATCTGAGGCAACGTGGGCTGCAGCGCCCACACACGCTTAACACACACTTAGCATAAAGCTCCCTGCTACATGAGACGCTCTGACAGTGTTCCACGCCTTCTGTCTCTGGTTTGCAAGTAATGGCACAGTGTTGGCAGTTGGTGCCGTTTTCAGGATAAACAGTCAGCAAATATAGTGTGTGTATTGTTCTTACAGCCAGCTGGAAGTGCTCGAGTACTATGACACATAACATTTAAAAATACATACCTGGAAGCACTAAAACTGAATATTTGTATTAGGATCTAGGAAATGATGGCCCCCAGCCTGAACGAAGGTTTGAAGGGCAGTTGTAGGGCCTCCAAAATGATGACTTTTAAAGATCCACCGACCTGAAGCAGCAGAATCCTGGCTTATTTGTGAAATCCAAGGATGGCAGCACTGAGACAGAAGCAAACGTCATTTTTCCATAATTCACGAAGTGGCCACTTTTTTACCCCCTTATGTTGAGGGGGATGGATGGTTTCTGTATGTATTCTATGTAGTGGAAATAAGCAGTCAACCCAAAACTCTCCTGTGTGCTTAAAGTCCAGTGGCCCTTCAGCAGTTTTGGGTTTAAAGTCCTTACAGCAATATGGTCATTCTACTGGCCATGGGATTTGAACCACCAACAGGCACCTAATCCACAGAGCCATACTCCAACCCCCTAAACAGTGGAGATGCTGGCGATAAACTTGGGACTTTATCCATGTGCTACATCCCAGAGTTCATATGCTGTGCCTTGTATAGTGGGACAGTCTACAGGCCCTTTGCCACCCTGTACTGGTAAAGCAGTGGTGGATGGATGGATGGATGGATGGATGGATGGATGGATCCATTCATTCACTCATTCCACATATATGTCAAAAGCATAGCTTAGGGTAAAAATAGTGCCAGATGATTAAACTGAAGGCACACTAACCTGACTGCAATCCTTTAATGTTGTGAGGGCTGCCCAGTCAGTATCAGCCAGGCGTGTTTGGAGCCTCCTTTAATAATAATAAGGAAATGAATAAGAAAAAGGGGGCCTCTGGCCGACCCAGCTGATAGGCCCTCGCAGGAGGGTCAGGTGCTGCTGCTTTAGCCTGGCTTCCCTCTTCACTCATCCGCTACAGCTGGAAGGCATTTAGGCTTCATTCTGCTCTGGGACTCCTCCTCTCAGCACCTTGACTGGAGCTCATGGTCACTCCGGGATCGTCTGATAGGGAGATTGAGCAGGGAAGTAAAAGAGGGCCTGTAACACCACGTCGTCTGGAGCCGGCAGTGCGGTGACCCGGCGGCTCTCATTTCAGACCACGCCGTAACTCCACACTTTGGCTCCGTCGTGTATTTTTCTGAGCTCTGGCCAGACTCCGTGCGTGTCGGCAGTCCGCGATGGTAGTCGGCCTGTCAGCGGAACGTTTGTCAATATGAATCAGACACGGACATTTCCACAGAGCTCCGCTGAGTGACCTTAACATGCCGAGGAAAAGTTTCAGATGTCAATCCCCCTGTCTCCTCTCCCCGTATGTTTCATTTTACAATAAGTTTTTTTGATTTATGCCTTGTGAGAAAGTGGAGTACAGGTTTAAAATAAAGCAACAGGAAACAAAATAGTTTGTCCTGTTATGTAATGGCATGGAGCAGACAAGCGGGTATGTTGGCTATCAGGAAAGAAACTCAATGACGTGGATGTGAAATGAAGTGTGCTGTGACTGAACTCTGCACCCCCCCCCCCCGCAGGGCACTCGTGCAAACTGCTGACGAAGAACCAGGGCTTACTGCTGATCAACGAGGCCACGTTGGATGTGAGTAGATCCCAGACATCAGGAGCCCTCCGACTTGGGTCAGCAGTCCGAGCTCACCGCCCCTCAGTGTAAACCTCCGCTCGCGCTGTGGCCATCGTTTGTTTAGCCCTTTATTTACACACATCCCATAATATGAGTGAATATGGATGGGCTGTTAGGGCGAAGGAGCAGCCGGAGTTTGCAAGCAATCCGAAGATGACACATCGCGGGTGGGGGGGGATTGGGTGTTTGGCATGGGACCAACAGTAAGGTTTTATGGTTTGTTTGTGTGGGCATTTTTAAACACAGTTATCATTCATCTGTGACCTCTTCCATCTGCCTTTGGCAATCGCATGGACCACCCATCCCAGGCATTTGGATTCATTGAGTCCCCTCACAATGATGTCCTTGCCATTCTCCTCCTCCTCCTCCTTCATCTTTGCTGCCTCTTAGAGTGCTTCAGCTGTCTTCTCTGCAGTGCTCCGTCTCGTCGGTCAGCTTCTTCCAGCTCCCCTGCTGTGGTCACATGTCTCTACCCAGTTTCCACCTGACTGTCCTGACGGGCTTTACGCTCCATACTCGTACGTCTTCTACGAGCAGTTTGGAACTTCCCAGCTTCCAAACTCCCCCTCCCCCCCTTCCTAGTTCTCTCTCTCGCGCTCTCTCTCTCCCTCTGTCCTTTTCCTCTTCCTCTCTTCTCCCGTCTGTTTTCCCTCTCCCTCCTGTCGGTGGGTTCAGGGTTCGGTCACACCTGTTGCCAGGGTGCAGGCGCTGGTGTCACCTGTTTTTTCTTGCACCTGTACTGCCCCTCTCGCTGCCTTGCCCTGTTACCATAGCTACAGTAACCTTTAGCACAGCATTGCAGGGTGCTGGTAGGATGCTCAGTTGCCCAGTCCCAGTGTTTTCCTTGGGTACCAGTATCCTCACACGTAGGCCCAAGAGGCAGTGTCATCCTCTGAAGTGCCACCTTCTCGGCATGGATGGGGGGGACAGTGACACGTCAGACCACCTGAGGCCGGTGTGTGCTTTGAAACACTCCGTCTTATTTGGGGCGCTCGTTCCCAGCAGCACCGCTCCTGCGTGTGCTACACACAGGCTCGTTCCGTAACGTGAAATGGACACACTGGTTATTCGCAGCCAGCACCCTTTGCACAGGTCGCTGGGGAGCACGTGCAAACATGCGTACGATTACCTTGGGGGAAGTCCTGAAACCAGATGGGGGGGGGGGAAACCTCGCAGTAGGGGCCTGAACGGTCCAATAACGGGCCTTAAGGCCAGTGGAATCCACCTCCGTCCCCTGTAGGCTGGGAAAGCTGGTCCGAGCCACAGCTGCTTTGGCATGTTGCCGAAAGACCGGGCCGAGCAGCGTCCCGCTAGATTTACTGTTGTTTTTCAGGATTCCACGTGAAACTTAAATGTCTGACCTAGTGCTTCAACCCCCCAACTGACCTCGCTAGGCCACCCTCTGCTGTGGTTGCTGCTTTTGATGTTTACCGTTAGCCGTCGTGTCTTGCTGTGTGGTGCTGTTGGGTACAACTGAACGGTCATTGAGGTGGTATAGTCTCCAAAGGCACAGTGTAGGCTAGGGGAGGGGGGTGGGGGCCGAGCGGCGAGGGGGCAGCTGATTGTTTCTCCGCTTTCCGGCCCGGGAGGAACAGTTCACAACCTGTCCTGATGCGCTGTGACAGGCAGCACTGCCCAAGATAAACACCGAGCTGCCGGGGCGAGACACACAAGTGGAATTAACCCCTGCAGTAATGAGAGAAAGTGCCCATGTTGTGGGGGAGTGCTGCCACCACCAGCAGACACGAAACAGGTACGGTGTCTAAATTTGACATTGTCTGTCACTCTATGTGGGTTTTAACGCCAAGTGGTTAGGAGTCATTTAATCCTTGTGCCCAAGACAGTGTTGGATGTCTCTACAAGAAAAGGGTGCAAACATTCCCATCTGATTGTTTGTGCATCTGCCACGGGGGGAGGGGGTTGTAGAAAAATTGGCCTAGAGAAATATGTACAAAACATGACCCAGTTTTTCACTTTGATTTTAATCTTTGTAATCTGTAAAGGCAAGGAATGGATTTGTTTTGGAAAAATGTCTTTTTTGTTCCATCCTAATTTTAAAAATGTTTAATTATTTATGCATCAGTAGCAGTCGACCGGTGGAAGCTGCTTTTGATGGCTGCCAAGGGGCAGAAGAAAACGTAACGCTGAAGTGAAAGCAAAAGAATGTTAAACACTTTCTAATGTTTTGGTCCCAAGCTTCTGTACAAGCGTGTGCACCTGTGTCTCTGTTTCCCAGGACAAGTGATCCTACATTTAGGTTACTGCACGCAGTTCTCTTGGCCCGTCTTAACTGGACGCGCTAATGACACTGTCAGATCAGAGCCTGAACAAGGTGCTCATTTGCTAATGGATGGCCTCTTCTCCCATACCCATCATGCTCGGCTGTAGCCGTGCCAGAGATGGTGGGGGTCGTATGAACAGTGACTGCAGGCTTTCGTCCCGCTGACTGTGACAGCTGAAATCCCGATTAAACCCCAGGGGTAAAGGTCACTGGTTTGTAGAGTGGCATTTGTGCTGTTTGCTTAACTCGAGTCACGAAATTCTGGTTCTGTCTTCATGGACCCAATACAGTGGAGATCGTGTGAGACAGGGAGGTGGAGCCAAACTATGGGGGACTGGGGATTTCATCTTTTGCGGATTCCCACCATCGTTACTACCATGTCACCAGCTGCTCTCAGCTCTGGACATCTTATCTGTTGCGTTCCAGATTTCAGCCTCTGCACCCTTCACCGATACATCCCACTCTCCGCCTCGACACCCACACCTCCAAGCCTGTCATTGTCCTTGTTTGCTCCTCGTCAGTGCCAAAACCAACACACAATAACCCTGAACGTTTTCACCAGTCCAGATCTCGGCCCTTTGTTACTGCCCTACCCCCTGACCATCACTGCCCCAGTCTAGAGCCTCAGGGGCCCAAGAGAGGGGCCTTCTGTAAGGAATGCCCATGATGCTTGGTCTCATACACACGCACACACTTGTGTCATCTACACACCATCTCATGCTGGTTTTCCTGGCAAATCTGGTCACATCCCGTCTCCGCCTGAGCTGGCAGCGGACAAACCGTGATCTCGTGCCAAACAAAACTCCCAAGCTGGCTGGATTGAGGCACAGCATCGCGCTAGGCAACTCCGGTCCGAGCCTTCTATCCCGACTTTTGGAAAATGATTACTATTCCTTCCCCCTGGTCTGAGTCAATCCCCCTTTCAGTGTTAATTTTATTCCTTTCTTCTTTTCTTGTGAAATCCCCTTTCTTCCCGATTTGGCCGTTTGTATGGCTGTTCTTTTTCTGATGCTTCACTCTTCTCCCTCCCATTCTCCGTCCCCTGTCCTTTTGTAGTGAACTGCGCTCCCCAGTGGCACCAGTAGGAGATGTGCATTCTGTCAGCTGGGCCTCACTCTTGCCTAGTCTGTCACCTGTATGTTGGATGTACTTTGTGGTGTCAGAAAACAACCGTGCTCAAGATCATGGACCTGATGTTTTGTTGTCGTTTATTTTATTTTTTTTTAACGTTTTACGTTACCTCAGAATTTGTCTCAGCTTAACTGGGGAGGTCAAAGTAGAAGATCTAAGCTGCATGTTCCGCAGAGAACAAGTTAAGTTCTGCTTCATCTGGACGGACATTCCTGGGCGGGTGGGGGAGAGATGGGCCCTGCCGAGAGGCACGTGGAGCCCTGTCATGCCTCTCTCCCACGATGACTACACAGAAGTTACCGCAGCAATCCGATCAGCGTCTCCTGAATCACGTCCTATTTCACGGGGAGAGAAGTGCTGGATTTTCATTGTTTTACGTGTCGGTGATATATTGCCAGAGACTGATGCCAGCCTTTAATCGCACGTCTTCCTAGTCTAGTACCTGGCAGCTCTTATCCTTTTTATTTTCATGACTACATCTGCACAGTGCCCTCCTCGCTGGCACTATAAACTTGACCGCTCCTTAAATGGTTTTGCGAGAGAAATATTAATGGCTGAAAAACCTATTCGTTTCCTTGCAGGAATGCAGTCTTAGGAGACAGGGAATTTTTATTCCTTTTTCCTTTTCATATTAAGAGTCTACTAGTGAAGCGGACTTCAGTTTGACCTGTGTGATGAAGTGCGCTTGTCCCCATGTGACAGTTTGTCTAAGTCTAGCGAAGAGTTTGTGCGCAGTTAAATATCAGCTTAATTTATGTTCCTCCCCAATGTGAGTCTCCCGGAGGCATTTAAGAAAGATTAAGCAGCAGTGCTGCATGTGGGCTTATATCAAATTAAAAGCAGCATCACGGGATAACACAACGTGTCGTTTATACAATATTGACATTTGCTATCAGGGGCAAGGAACTGGAGGGCATTGGCACAGGTCTGTTCTTCCTTTGTGGTAGGTAACGGCATCCCCACAGGACCAGCTGGTATCCCCCTAACCATGGTCATCCATCTCTCTGTTCATCCATCCATATTCCATAACCACGCATCCAGTACGTGAGTCTGGAGCCTACCCAAGAAGCACTGGGGCCGAGACTGGGGGCAGCCTGGACGGAAGGCTAACTTTCCGTGTTGGAGAAAGCTGCCGGAGAGAGAGAAAAGTCTGAATGCAGTGTGTCAGGCTTCTGATGGGTCCACTGCCGCTTGGCAGGTTTGGTCGGTCCGCCTGCACGGGTCGGCGTGCACTGCATGCATCGAGGTCAGCTTACCGTGGGTTGACTATCCGCATGAGTTTCGAAAATGGCAGCAGGGTCTGGCGTTCATCCCAGCCACACGCTTAACTGCCCAATTCAGCCAAGAAGCTGCCTGATCGATCGATTCGGCACCCAGCTCTCCGTGCTCCGGTGGGAAGGGGAAAGCCCCGTCTGGCTTTCTGCTTGTGTGTGGAAGGAGCGGTCCTTATGAGTACAGGTCTGGGGAGCCGTTTGTCTCCATTTCACAGCTGTTTTTACAGGCTTAGTCTGGGAAGAGGGAGGCCATGCAGCCAAGGTCTCAGGCTTTAGTTAGTGCCGTGTGTCGACCTCTGAAAGCTCAGCCTTAAAATAAGGTACGGAGGCAGACTCATGTGTGTGCGTGCGTGTGTCTCTTCAACTGAGCTGTCTACGTCTGAAAAGGAATTTCATGTGAAACGTTCCAAACACAGATGCCTCTGAGGGCCAGAGCGAAAACATTCTTTATTTAATTTACGGTTTTATGTTTGCTTCCAACTGAAGTGTAAATATTTGTGATCATTAATGATGACCAAATAATCACTTGCACATTGAACAATAAGTTTTGCTCTCTCTCACGGCAAGCTGTTTTATGATTTGGACCTCACTTAAGGGTTACATATTTGTTTTATGGTCCCTTTACATTTTTCGCCCTTAATCGTATGGAGAACATCTTGTCTGAAGTGTCTTTATTCCGTCCTTGCTTTCTGCTGACGAACGCAAACAGGGCCTGTTAAGCCAAACTGCACAGAGCCCCGCCCCAGAATAAATGCAACCTGTGAGCCATTTCCCTCCCTGCCCCAGCCAGGAAAATGGTATTTTCATGCCTCTCTGCATTCCGTGGACTCCAGTTCGCAAGGTGTCCAGAATTCCCCCCTCGGCATGTCAGTGGTGATTAAAGTCTTCCAGGTTAAATCAAGTCGTGGAGGTATTCCAGCTTTCCAGTTTAACAAATTCAACTGGCTCTTGATAGTCTATGGGGAAATATGGCCCAGAAGCAAGGGCAAATGTAGTTTAATGCTATGAAAGCCACCGAAGAGTTTTCAGCAGGAGAAATGGATGATACCGCAAGGATTTTGGTGATATTTTATTTTGGTGATCAGTGCTGATTTAGAGACTTTTCTGCTCAACAAACCATCACAATAAAATTAAATGTTGCCATTTGTAATGGTCTGTGAAACATGTAGTGTATATTTCAAGGTTTTTCTTTTTTGTTATTTAAATTCAATCTGTAATAAGTTTTAGCTAAGCTAGATTTGCAGAAAAGCTCCTAAAGCGATTCAGTGAAAGTGGATATTTTGTTGAGAATGGCGTTAAATGCAGTTTGGGTGAGCAGACGTGGCTTTTGAACCGAGTTAGCGTAGATATTGTGTATACTGATGTAGAATACACATACCTACAAGGTGGTCATTGCCATTGGAGCGCATTGAGTGAATGTATTTATAATGGAAAAGTACCTTGAGAAAACAGGTAAACTGGTTTATGGTAAGCATATCTGTTGAAAACTCAGGCCACACGGGACACACTGAGCCAGCACTGCGGCATGCTGGGAGACGCCCTGCACAAGGAGAACGACTTCGCACTCATCATCGATGGCAAGACCCTGAAGTATGCCCTGAGCTTCGGGGTCCGCCACTACTTCCTGGACCTGGCGCTCTCCTGCAAGGCGGTCATCTGCTGCAGGTACGACCCGGAAAACCAAGAGAACCTCATTAGCTGGTCCCAGTCCGGACGGGTCACATCGTAGGTCTGCGTAGAGTTGAACAATAGACATACTACATGCTACCCAGCAACGGGGGTGCTGTGGCGGGGAACCGTATAGGAGTACTGGGGTGGTGACTTGTGTCCACTGTGTTCACTGGATATAGATGGCTGTGAGTTGAAACAAATGTGCTCATGTTTAAAATCCTGTTTCTTTACGGCGTTCACTAATACACAGGATCGTTTGCCTTTCTACCGACATCAGATTTTGGAAGCAAAAACGGGGAAATTTTTAACTGAGCGATGTTTTTGGTGGAGAGGTATGAGTTCCAAAAAAAATATGACTTACCTGAGACTCGTGAAACGAGAAAGCTTTGGTGAGTGAGGTGAAGAATGCACTAAGGGGTCTGATAAATAGGTGTGTGTTCTATCTCGTCAGAATAGTACTGAGTTCGTTTGTCAGGAAAACGGCTCAACCAGATGGCTATGGGACACCGAACCGAATCAAATATCTGCCACATGTCCTGAGACCTTAAAGAACAGAGGTCCTTTTTACTGTACCACTGAGGCTACTCACGAACATCCTGATGCCTTGTGCACTGCGACAGTGCCTAGCAACAGAATTGAATTGGAGCTCTTTGAAAATTAATTGCTAATTTGCCGAGGAGGATTAAGCACGGATTATGTATCTAGTAACACGCAGTTTAAAAACTCTCAAGAAAGGACAAATAAAAAAACAGACAACATATGCAAAAATCGATGCGTTTACAGAAGCTGCTTCCATTTTCCATGTTAAAAACACTCCAATCTTCATCCCAGGAGATAAGAGCATGGTCATATAATAAATTCTACAGCTGAGCAAACATTGGTGGAGACTGGGAGAAGGGGGGGTTGCTGGGTTTACTGCCTTCTAAAATTTGCCACCCGGCTTTCAGAGGCTGCACAGAGGTAAGAAATATTATTTGCAAACACATTCCACACAGGCTGGGTTTCAAAAGAATGACCTGCAGGAAAATACGACGATTCTGTGGAGGGCAGCCTGCTTAGCCCTAACCTATGTATTGCTCGGGGGTAGCATCCGTACTGTCTCTCCTGTGTAGAGATAGCAGATGGCAAGTCGGATAGTTTCTAGTTTGGGTGATGGGGTCAGCGAAAGTATTTTCTGTGTGAATGGTGTCAGTACCCTTAAGCCATGTTTCAAAGTGGAGAGTGTTGTCATCCTTGTGATACTGGCAGAGTCAAGAGTCATTAGCGTGGTAGAGAAAAGGGGGCGGTCCTTCTCCCTTCTCTACAATGTGAGAGTCGTGGTCTGAGGGGGCACCCGTTTCAATTGTCTGCCGTAATTAAAATGCGCAAAACAGAGAAATAATTTGTGTATTAATTGTACATCAAAGTATTACTGAATGTTTTGTCTGCTATAAGCTGTTTAATTTAGTAAAGATGTCCATTAGAAAATATTTGAAATAAAAGTATTTTCTTAAGCTAAAATTTAAATGAAATTCTGTCAATAAATGTGGAGATTTGTTATCATGGAGTGCCATGCTGATCTTTGGTTATCATTTTGGTTAGCACCCCCTCCTGGAGTCCAACTGGAGTGCCCCGTCTAACATACACTTAGTGTAGATCGGTCTGCATCATATGATCCCGTGCAGAAAGACCTTTCTTAAAGATGATTAAATCTTCTCCCTCGGTTGCTGGAGAGATGTTGCAAGGTGATTAGTGGTGAGATTTTAACGAACAAGGAAGCGATATCTTCTAAACGTTGTGCTCTATCCCAAAGTGTCTTGAAAGGTTTCTGTTCTGTTGCGTAACGTGTATGTTCAAAGACTAACGGAGGGGACCCGTTACTCAGTAGACGCTGCTGTAAAGCGTCTTAAGTAAATTTTCTTTGGCACTGGTCAGATCTTGAAAAGTATGCCTTATTAAAAATATCTACTTTGTCCTACAATACGTTTTGCTTTTTTTCAGAAAGTATGCAGACATCTTGTGCAAATTCGGGCGGCTGTGCTGTGATCCGGCTGGGAGAAGCATCCTTTGTGCTTTCAAGTGACATCATCAGTCATTGCCACAACCTCATTTTGACAGTCCCCCACCTCTCACGGCAGGGTGTCACCGCTGCAGAAGTCGGAGGTGGTTGAGATGGTGAAGAGGCAGGTGCGTGTGATCACGCTGGCCATCGGCGACGGGGCCAATGATGTGGGCATGATCCAGACTGCCCACGTCGGCGTGGGAATCTCCGGCAATGAAGGCCTGCAGGCCGCTAACTCCTCAGACTACTCAATCGCTCAGGTGAGCAAGGGGCGTGACAATCAATAGCAGGTGTGCAGGGCTTGAGAGGTGAGCCTGGTTTGTTTAGCCAGGTGGGAAGAATACCTGTCACTTCCTGTACTATTTCATGTAACAGATATTTTAGAGAACGAGATTGGATGTAAATGTGAGCAAGTTTTATTTAGTTTCTTATCCCATTCGATTAACTTTGAGGACACATTATATGCAGCATTGAGCCAAAAGCCAAAGTGGACCACCAAGGCTTCCTACATTGAAATGGTTGTGAAATGTTTCATCTTGCATCTGGATTTCCAGTATGTGGAGTATGTTTCACAAACGTCCCTGAAGATAAAGCCTCATGGCCTGAGGAGAAAAACTGGTGGTGGCGGGGGGGTTCATGGTCCATTACGGCACAGGACATTTTCTCTGCGGGCTGTGGGAGGTCGGATTACTGTAACTAAAAACCCGGTGGTGTCTTTAGCAGCGGTGTGGCCCACAGGAATCTTTAACTGTGAACACAAGCTTTGATTAGAGTCATGCTCCTTTGACAGAACCCAGAACCAAAGACGCTTTCACCTTGCCACTCCTATTGACTGCTGAAGAATTCCAATGATCCAGTTGCCTCGCTATTGTGCATCCAATTACTTGTTACACATGTAGTGTGTGTTCAGTGAAACTGCTCTGAAGTCATTGTTATCATGGTTTAGGATGGGTTAACTTAAAATGACATAGACACGCTTAAGTCCCTTTGATGTATCAGAAGTTTGTAACACTTCTCCTTCTGTACAAACACTTGGTTCATCCTTAATAGCCTACAGGATACATTTGGCCTTAAAATATGGCTAACATGGTACACCTGACCTGTGGGTATCAGCTGTGACTTCATTGCTGTTCCAGAGACCACATCAGCACATGGTGCAACCGAACGACCCAACAGTCAATGCAAGCCAAGCTGAGGCTCACTAGGGTCATCCCTGCAGTCCCGTACACACCAGCTCATGGCTGCCAGTGTCTGCACACCTTTGCCACGCCGCCAAACGTTTGATCTCCCTTTGCGTTTCGGGGTCATGTCCCCACGATGCTTTCCAGAAGCCTGGAAGACCCCCTCTCCTCCTCCGGTGGGGGATCTCCCGCCGTACCCCAAGAGGTCCTGACCCAGTTGCCCACGTCTGCCTGCCTCCTGGGGGCTCCCTCTGTGATCCCGAGTCATCCCCGTGGATTTATAACGGGGGCATGCAGCCTTGCTGGTGCGACCTCTGTGCTGCCTCTGCCAGAGACAGCCGGGCAGCCAGAATGCAGGGGGAGGCAGATGTGGGGGAAATTTATTTCCAAACTTCAAAACTCTCACCCTGAGTTGGATCAACAGCTGGTTGACCCAGCTGCTCACCTGTAACTGCATCTTAGCAGTAACTGTTTGTCTAGCAAAGCCCTGTAAGTCAACTTGGATCAAAGGACCAGCAAAGTTGATTCCATCATGTCCCCTGGTTGTCACGTCAATGGTTCCTGGCTGATCTGCAGAATGTCAGCCGAACGATTTATAATTTGTTTAACCGTCCACTCGGCACGCTTTTCACTGGATTGGAAGCCAGGCAAACGTGATGAAACGGATGTCTGCCTTCTCTGTCTTACTTGTGTTATTTCTACAGATGCATCTGTCAAATGAAGAATGCTTAACTAAAGCAGCCTAAATGCATTAAGAGACCTCAAATCTGTTCATCTACAGCTTAGGGCTGTGAAGACCCTTGCCAGTGTTTACAACAGTATAGGAACCAGTTCTTTACCATACCCTGAAATTACAGATAACCTCATTCCTTTCAACAGCATTACAGAAACAGTCTGGTAGCATAAACAAATCTCCAAGCACCTGTTTGTGCTTCATATTTGTGGTGGGAAGTATGTTGGTTTCATTTTGACTGCTCTTCTTGGAAGATGGATAGACGTGTGGGTTTAACTGGTTCTATTTATTGGTTTGATTATCTAGAGTGAAAGTGATATTTTAATTGGTTGAGTGGGTTTTCTGATAATGTTGTAGACTGATGACGTTTCCCGTTCCTCCACTGCAGTTCAAGTACCTGAAAAATCTGCTGCTGGTCCACGGTGCCTGGAACTACAACCGTGTGGCAAAGTGCATCCTGTACTGCTTCTACAAGAACATCGTCTTGTACATCATCGAGGTGGGTCCACCCTCCTGTTAGAGCCATGATGGAAGCTGGGCCCCTGGCCCTGGATTCAAGTTCAGAACAAAACCAGAAAGGATCTGACAGGTTCAAGGGCTCAAATCATGAGCAGGTCCATCACGGGGTTTTGAAGCCACACAGTTAAAAAAAGGGGCGCCTCCTGCTGGAGACCAAATTTATCTCATTAGATACTTCTCCCTTCTTGTCAAAAGCAGCATTCAGTGGCTTGCTGCAAGGAAGCTGTGTCCTTTAGGAAATCTCAGTTTCCTCAGGGAATCTATGGATAATTAACCAGATCCGACTGTAAATGAACCAGTACAGGATAACATTCTTCTACGAGGGAGGCATGTATTTCGACTCCTTCCTGGAATCCATGTTATGTTTGGCGCTGCCGCTGTCTTCCTGACATTGCGGAGCCCAACGAAAGTAGAACATTCTCCCAACGCTCCCAGCGTCACGCCCCGGTCTCTCGGCCGTGACCATCTCAATGGCCGGCGGTGTGAGATGGTGAAGGAGCAGCCAGCCAGCACACTTCAAGCAGGGTTTCATTGGGTTTATTGATTTTGGGTTAACGATATGCAAATATGCAAAAATGGGCACTAAACCCAAAATCATTTATTTTTCTACATACACACACACACATATACAACATGTGTGTGGCACTCAGTCAAACACCGTGCGCGTATGACATCCTTTTTGATCTCTGTGTCTAGATAGAGATGAATATGACACTGGGAAGTCTTCCTGTAAAATGTCGTTACACCGACGGCCGTGATCTTCTCGCCCTCGGCATTCCTGCAGTTTACCGCACCGGCATCATCGGTGCATCCAGGTGCCAGGCAACTGGTCAATGCTGTCTAGAACCTCAGGGGTGAGACGTTGCAGCAGCCTACCGGGACCTGGGGTGAACCTCACTCCAATGTGGGGCTGCCTTCATGTCAAGCGAATGTCACTCCAGACAAACGCGAGATGAGGTGACAAGAAGTGGATCGGCGCTTTCTCCCTTCACCACTTGACCTCTGACCCCACTCCCTTTCTTGTTTTACTTTCTTCTGTAAAACAACCAAAAGGCCCCGTATTCCCTTGAGGCAATGCCAAGACCCAGGGAAGCCCCACTGGACAGGATTCTGCCATGTCCATTTTTTCATTTCTTGTTAGAAGAGTAGTAGCACAATAAGCCAGCCAATGGCAATTACCTAATACTGCAACTTTGAGAAAGCAGGTGACTGCTTTAATACTAGTGATTGGACAAATGAGACTTGACCACCTGTGGCAGGTGGGAGTATCCTGAATTAGCCAATCAATGCTGGCACTAAATGGGGCTTCAAAATCCATGGTGAGTTGAACTATCCCAAATGACCAATCAATGCTCCTCCACAATGGGTTTTGAAGCCTCATTTATCCCATCACTATCTAATACCCTGTCAGGTTGATGAAGTAATTTAAAGTATAAACAACTGTTTAGGTACCGTAATGGTTTATAACACAGCAGAGAGCGGTAAGCATGATAATGTCACCTTGATGTCCCTCTGAAAGTGGTTCGACACTGAGCTGGCAGTGTGTGATGTTGTGTTCCAGAGAAATTACCAAGGCACGCCAAAGCACCACAGTGAAAGAAGTCAAGGTGCTCTGTTTAGTTAGAACACCGTCAAGCGGGGGGAGACTCTGTAAGTCCACACCAAGAGTTTATGACAGCCCGACAGGGCACCAATTAGCATAGTGTTGTGTGGTGGCCGAGGATACGGGCCAGGCTGCCAAGACGTGGCTGAGCAGCTGAGAATATGGGCCCGGTGGAAGGTTCCGGAAGCAGGCCTTTCGTAGCTGCCCCGAGAAACATACCTGACCTCAATCACTTTGCATTAAAGTGTGGGGTGAATAAGCACTTCAGAAGAACAGCTGCGGCCGGACCACATAACAGACCGGACATGAGGTCACCGTCCCCATTGTCGGGGTCCCCATAGCGGCTTCGGTGTCTCGTTTTCTGTGGCTTGTGCTTGAACTATGAAAACGCTCGCACATAATGTCCTGCACTTCATCTTTCTGTCACGCAGGTCACATTGCTGTCCCAGAGTATCTCATTACCTGCTCGTCACTGAGCTCCAGGGTTGATTCACATTTCTTGGGGCCATATGAGGCAGCTCCTTCCATGCCTCCAGAGCTGACAGGTTTCAGTTCTCCATAAGGCTTTTCTTTCACCGACACGCCGTTTCACAAAGGCACATCGCCTCTTTGTCCCATTTGATCTTTTGTTCCCCCTCCAAAAGTCCGTCTTCCCCCCAGCAGCGAGTGCCCCGGGTCCAACAGAGGGATTTCTCTGCTCTTCGTACCGGATTGCACAGCATCAAGCGGCGTGTATTGTATAGACCTGACACCGAAGACACTCTCAGGCTTGGTGAAGGCTAAAAGTTACACTTGTGGGGCTAATAGGTTTACTATTGTATACGTGTTTTTATTTCCCGCTCCCGGGCTGGGGGGGCGTAATTCAACCAGCACAAAGCGGATGTTAATGTAAATGTCTCTGTCTGCTCTCAGAGCTCAGGAGTGGGTGTAACACCGGGGGGCTCCTTTTTGAGCAGATAAACAGCCCAAATGCTATGTCCGTAACAATATTCCCCCATTTTAGTCCCCTCCGCGTCCTCTT
Source organism: Gymnarchus niloticus (assembly GCA_009936485.2). NCBI lineage: Eukaryota > Metazoa > Chordata > Actinopteri > Osteoglossiformes > Gymnarchidae > Gymnarchus > Gymnarchus niloticus. The sequence continues at coordinate 199,164 of JAACJT020000013.1, forward strand.
TTTCTGTGGTCGAGGGCCCTCCGGGAATATCCGCATCCTTAACGGTGGGCCCAGGAGGCCCCAGGTTTGGGGGCTGGGGGGGTAGGGGCTGTGCTAAATGGGCGGGGTCCGTAGCAGAGTCGGCCGGCCGGTGACCCGACCCGAAGCGTCTGTCCGCGGTAGGGAGTGGCGAAAGATTGGGAGAGCTGTGTGGTGCTGGCTGACCAGGCAACCTCACCATAATCTTTAAGTCAGAGACACAGTCTGTTCAGATTAATTTAATGGAGCCGACATGCCTGTGGTCATTAAAGAAATACACGTACATTAACTGTAGACTGACTCAAGGCTGCTGTGCTAGGACGTGGTGTTTCGTACATTTTGCAGATGTGTTCCATGCTAAAGACAGAAAATAATTTTATTTTATAGTTCTGGCCCACAGTTATATAGTGTGTGTGTGTGTGTGTGTGTGTGTGTGTGTGTGTGTGTGTGTGTGTGTGTGTGTGTGTGAAAAATTAAATTTGAGGTAAGTGTTTTATTATAGAGAACTAGCACTCCAATACATTTTTTTTCTCACATTGAGTTGAACGTTGGGAAGTCTATTTAGTAAATTTTAAGCAACATAAGTTGTTTTTTTACCCCCCCCCCGCCCCCCAGCTGGAGCGCTGCCCTCCCTGCGTGCGGCTGTGTGTCAGTGTCCCGTAATGCAATGCAGGGCAGGGGCGCCTCCGAGGCACTGACTGACTGACTGACTGACTGACTGACAACTCGTCAAACTCCCTCCCACTCGTCTCGCTGATAGACAAGTGGCGTTTATGGGCCAATTACAAGAGGCCCTTTCAGCTCCAGCTTAGAGTGACAGAGAAAGGCTTGGAGTGAGAGACTGGGGGAGGGGGGAGGGCATCCGACGGACGCCGTGTTCCCAATACGGCGTCGTTGTCGCAGCAGCTGTACTCGCGCTTCCTCCTGGCTCACGACTCTGCCCTCCCTCTTAGCCTCACTTCTATCCTTTTCTTTAAATTCTCCGACGGAGGAATTAGCGTCCTATTTGCATTTTTGGGAACAAAGGCTCGGCTGTGGCACCGTGCATCGTAACAGCGCTCGGCCCGTGGGACAGGGCAGAAATCATTGATTTTTAATAAGCTGATGAATATGCAGCGCCCTTCCTTTGGCCAAAGCCCTCGCTCACCCTCCCCTTTTTTTTTTATTATTATTATCATTATTCTCCCTCTTTAGCCGTTTTGGAGGGAAGGACGCACATGAAAAGAGCCACATTTAATTTTCATCTACCTCGTCACCCCGGGGGCTTTCAGAATGTGCAGCAGGCGAGGAGGACTCTGCCACACCCCTCTTGTGTGGGTGGGTTTAAAGGACCTTGAAGCTGAGGGACTTGAGGGGGCTTCAGCCCCCTCCCTTGCTAACTGGTGGGACCGTCTGCAGACGACTACGGCAGCTCCACCCGGTATTTATTTATTTCTTTCTTTATTTCTCCATTTCGATGGGGCTCCCGTTTACCACTAACTGATTCAACCAGCTCACCCAAATCGTCCGTCATTCGCTGCGGTTCAGATCTCCATGACGGATGGGATATCAACTCAGTGAGAAAGTACTGTGATGTCAGCCACACACACACACACACACGCAAAGAAGAGGTGTTTTAAAAACCACCATGGGCCAGCAAATGAGAGCTAGCTTGGTAGAGATGTGGGGGGGGGGGGGGGTCAATTTGTTGTGGGAACATAGCCACGCATTTGTTGGTATGATCAAAAGGGCTTGGATGCTCTACTGACACTGGCTGGGGGGGGCAGCCCTCTCAAATGAGGAATTTGTACCAAATCACGCCTTTGTCATGGGGTTAAATTAAGTGAGGAAGGCTCCTGTGAAGCCCTGTCACTTCGCTAAAAGGCCTCTGTCAGTGGTCTGATCGTACTGCAGACCTGAACTGCATACCCATATCACATATCCCAATTATTTGTCACATGGACAGGGCTTTGGCTGCCTTTAATGAGTCTCTGTACTCCGCAATTCCATTGGCTAACGATGGGACACAGGTGCCAGAATCCACACGTTGATTTGATTGTCAGGTCAGACGGTGCGGTAAAAATCAACAGCGATCTCTACTGCATCCTTCCCCCCTCCCGTCCGGATCCGCAGAAAGTCTTACCAGGGCTGAACCTGAAGACAGACGGTGAGTCCAGGAGTATCTGAAGGCCCTGTGTGTGACAGGGCTGGCCCATATGACAGCTTACCTAACAGGTGGTTCGAATGCTCTTTTAGCAGCCTCCGTCATCATCAGACTCTCTCCCAGGTCAGGCTCCGGGTCACGGTGGGAGCGAGAGGCCAGTCACAGACTGAGCCGTCCTTAATCAACATATGCGAGGAGTCTGTCTCCTGCCTAATTCACACCAGAGAGGAAAGTGGCTGAGGTCCCAGTGGTTTCACAGGGCCTGGGGTTTGAATCGGGTCATTGCAGACACAGGGAGACTGATGACGTGCTGAAGCTGGGGCACATCTTTAGGGGTTCACTGAGGCTTAGAGGCTTTTAGCTTACTTTCTGCTGGGGGCCCCTAGGGGCCCCAAGGGGCTTCAGGACTGCTGGCAGGATCTGGCTCCTGTTTCTTCATTTAGTGACATACGTAGAAAATACGCAGGTATCTGGGAAGAGAGGGAGTGTGTGTGTGCATGCGTGTGAGTGAGTGTTTGTGTCTCTGTGTGTACACAAACACACAAAGCCTTCCCTGTGCTAAGTGGACTGTGATTATGTGAAAATGTTGTGTGACAACTTTAGACTTCTCCAAAGTACTGTAGGTGTGTTCATGAATTTTTGTCACGTCGAGCTAAATGTGGATACCATTTAAGACGGTTAGCAAAGACGGCATAAATCTCATTTTAATCTCATCTGAAATGGTTTAAGAACCTTTTTATCTCCTGTATACTTGGTACAAGTCTTAAAATGGAAACCTGACTTGTTTTTAAAATGTATAAGACAGGTGACTGATTGTATATTCTGTTCCTTAAGAATAAAGAGTTGACCAATATGTGTGTATGTGTGTGTGTGTGTGTGTGTGTGTGTGTGTTTTGGGGGGGTCTAGGTGTGTACTGCGCGTACATTAATCATCAGGGCCTAGAAGTTGAAGGTACATCTGCAAAGTCTCATCACACTACATGTCCAGCCCATCTCTCAGGAGATAACCATCAGGTCACTCCCTCCTCTGCTTTCTGTGATGGGAAGCATGTGTCCCACGGGGGGGGTCGGGAAACATGTGTCCCGTGGGGGGGGGCCCTCGGGAAGCTTTTGTCCCACTCGGGTGGAAGGCTGTGGGGGAAGGGTGGGGTCGGGTTATATCTGTCCCCAGTCATGATATTGCAGGCCAGGGTTCAAATTTCTGTCCCTGTGTGTGTGTGGGGGGGACATTCATGAGGTCCACCACACGAAGCAACGGTTGGACAAACTGTGATGACATGACCACTGCCTGACCTTGAGTCTCTGTCTGTCTGTCTGTCTGTCTGCTCTTTGTAGATCTGGTTTGCCTTCGTGAATGGTTTCTCAGGACAGATCCTCTTTGAACGCTGGTGCATCGGCCTCTACAACGTGGTGAGTAATTACTTTCTCTCTTTCCTCTCTTTCTCTCTCTTTCTGCCTCCCCGTGATCTCAGGGCCAGAAATCAATTTGTTGCAACACCCAGGAGAGGTCCCCCTTACTGCCGGTCTGCGTCATCGACATCCTGAGAAACCACACATTTATGTACAACCCACGACCGATGCCACACCCCCCTGTGCAGAAAAATTAGGGCCATGTGCACAAAAAGAACAGTCCCGCCCCCCCTTAAGGTGACTGTTTAATGGTCATTGGAGATTGGTAAATTAACAGAAAATGACAGGCCAACAGCCAATTAAAGAGAGGCCTTGATGATCCACACAGGCCACGGTGCACACTTAGCTACAAAGATGGACCAGATCAAAGGCAAATTGTCAACTGAGAAATTATATATAGACGACTTGTCTTGAGTGCGGCTGCTGGCTGTCGTTTGGCGGTAAACGGTTTGGTTTAGTTGGAGAGCTCGGGGGCTGCGGGCTGATTTACTACAGAGGAAACAGCGGGCTTTCTGTGACAGTGAGCTGGATACAGCCAGGTGAATCAGCCATGAGGCGTTAACCGAAATCAGCCTCAGGGCCTCAGCCTAAATCAGCAGTGGGGTGTCGACCCGAAGAAGCCGTGGGGCATCAGCTTAAATCATTCGCAGGCCATCGGCCTGAATCAGCCACGGGCCATCAGCCTGAAACAACGTCGGGGTGTCGGCCTGAACCAGCCGCAGGGCGTCGGCCTGAATCATTTGCGGTGCATCCGCCTGAAACAGTGTCCAGGTGTTGGCCTTAATGAGGGTTCAGGTGGTCATAGTTAGGATTAGGATTAGGCCCATGGAAATGAATGGGAGGTCTCCACAAGGTTAGAAATGCAAACGCTTGTGTGTGTGTGTGTGTGTGTGTGTGTGTGTGTGTGTGTGTGTGTGTGTGTGTGTGCGCGTGCGCTCACTTGTGTTACTCAGCTGGTTTGCAGTTTCTCCCTGCTGGCAAATTTGTAACAGTTTAGTAATCCAGATGATTACATCAAGGTGGAAATTACCATTCTGCTCCACAGATGACACATTTCAGCTGTGCCTAAACTCGAAAGCCTGCATCAAGGCCAGGACAGCTTTTATTACCTACGCTAGGAATAAAATCCTTTTTGTAAGTTTTGTTATTTCATGTTGTTTTACAGGAGGACAAATATGATTTGTGTTTCACAGTCCTGAGTTATTTTTCTAAAATTAAAATAATATTAACCCAGTTGGGTTTTCTGGCATTCTCATCTTGAGTTTGAACCCACCTGGGTGTTTTTATGTATCGTTTGTGTTTGCCCGTGTTCTTTGAGGCGGATACGACCAATTCTAATTTTGAATTTTTAACTTGAAACACTCCAAACCAGTATTCAATGATGTACGCGTGGGATCCAAACTGCACCTCACTAACGTCAGTGGACCAGCAATGGAACAGAATGAATCACCTCACAGACACCAGACATGTTCCTGTGTGTGACATGTGTGTTTTCATGGCTGACAGCTTTTCACGGCACTGCCTCCCCTGACTCTGGGCATATTTGAGCGCTCCGGCCGGAAGGAGAACATGCTGAAGTACCCGGAGCTCTACAAGGCTTCCCAGAATGCCATGGGCTTCAACACCAAGGTAACTATCATGCTCACTCCCCCCTCTGAGGAACAGATAATGGAAGTGGGCTTTCAGGGCTGCCGCCGATTGTAAAACAGTTTCTGGCTCATAATGACATTCGAAAATGTGGTTTCTAAGAGGCCCCCATAATCATGGATTCTCACTGAATTACCTGCGATTTTCACACAGATTTCATCGAGCCAGTCCATCTTAATTTATCTTCAGAGCTAAAAACCACTAAATTAATGACAGAGGATTTGTCTCTAAAAACTAATGTAAACCTTTGTCTTCAAGTATTAATGTAGACCTTATCTTCAGTAATTTCTCTTCGTATAAACAAGAGCTTGCATCAATGGTTTATAAACTCTTCTAAAGTATATTCTCTCAATCCTTCCATTTCTTTAATCTTTTTTACCCTCTTCTCTCTCTCCCTTCCAGTTTATACAGTAATAAACCCCTCAAAAACCATTAGAAAGAGCCTTTTTTTAGTTCCCAATCCAAGAAACCAAGCAATAAAAACAACTTCAGCTGATTTAAATCCATTTAAACGGAAGACCCAGTTTCATGTTTTCACATGAGACATGAAATATGCCTGCTCTTTAAAAACCTACACTTACAAAATGGAGACATCAAAATGAAATTGCAGTTCCAGTCTTTATTGTTTCCTCCCCATTGTTCTTTTCTTTGGCTAGTAGCTTTTCGTGAGGGTTGGACATTTTCTTCTCCTGAGAGGTTCACTGGTTCCAGGAGAAGGATTTCTGACTTCATCTCACACTTTTCTGGCCCATGGCCCCTAACCCCTGTGCTGTCAGACTGTAGGTCTCATTGCGATATTGCTGATTCTGCTGTAGGTCTGCCTGCAGGCCTAAATGCTGATCTCACCGTGGTTCTAAAGGTGGAGATGTACTGTACTTCAGACGAAAAAGACATCCTCCACTCAACATTCAGTGCACCTCCGTTCACCACGGGGACCAGGCAGTCAGAACTTTGGTGTTCCCCACACCTTTGGCACCCACTCTCTACAAATGGCCTGATTATGTTACATAGTCAGCTATTTTACAACCAAAATGCATGAACATGAGAGAGAGCTGGCTGAGCTCGTTCCTGCTTACCGACATCTATATGATAGATCACAGCGAGACTTTAAACACCGACAAATGACCTGTGATTCATTTAAATGTTTGATTTTTTATTTTTGTGAAACATTTTATTGCTGCCTAGTTTGGCCAGGTCTCTTTCATAAAAGAGATGTTAAATCTCAATGGGACTAATCTGGTTAAATAAAGCTGGAGGTTTAATAAAATAAAGGTTTAATGATAACAAATAAGAAATCGCCACTCAACATGGAGTAAAAAAATCAAAATCACATAATCATCATTCGCCCCCATGTGTTGGTAGGCGGAACTGCACAGTGTCTTTTTGTGTCTTTTCAAGTATGTTGTTTGTCTTAAATGATGTGTTTAGTGGTTTTTCGACTTCGGCTAGTACTGCAGACCTAAACATCGATCTCACCGAGGGTCTCGCTGCAGGTCCCTGCTCGTTTCACTGTAGGCATTCCTGCAGACCTAACCATCGATCTCACTGTGGGTCTTCCTGCAAGCCTAGACGCTGATCTCACCATGGGTCTTGCTGTACTTCTTTGCTGATCTCGCTGCAGGTCTTGCTGACTGAAACGTCTGTCTTGATAAATGTCTCAGATGCAGCCTTTAGTGCTGCAGGTCAGTGGGCAGGTCTTCCTGCAGACATCATCATGGATTGCCACTCATTATGTCCTCCGACACACTGCATCCTCACCATGAGCCACTAGCTGTCATTCATGCTTAATAAAGTCACTTTCCCATTCAGCCAGCCTGGAGACCATGAGGAAATGGATTTCAAGCTTCCAAGGAGGTCAGGAGGGCACATAAAGGCCCACCCCAATCTCTGTGTGGTGGGCTGACTGATGAGGGCAGTGTCCAATCATGCGTTTTGTTGTTGTAAAGCGTGTTTATTCAGAGCTCATTGTCACGATTTCATGCAGAGGTGGGAATCTCCTTGGCTATCCCAGAAGTCTTTGGGGCTGCGGTTATGCTGGCTGCAAAAAAAGACCTTGGTAGATTTCTGGGATCTGTAACTCTGTCTGTTGGACCTTGGTTTCTTTTTTGTGGTATTAAATTACTGGGCAGGAAATTAATGTGGGATATTAAAGGAGGCCTCACACCGAAAATGATTATGCCAAGCAAAATCAAGTGTGTTTTTAAAAAAATAAATCAGGATGACGAAAATACATTTTAAAACACTGAAGGTAAAAGTCCAGCTCAGCATGCTTGTATTTGGACCTTGTCTTGTGGTCGTAATGTAGTCACCGAAAGTGTGTCTCCCTCCCCGGCCATCCGAGAATATTTTTCCTCTCTTTGGGGGTGTGGGTTTTTTCTGCTGACATGTAGAATGGTATGGGAGAAGGTGCAGAACATTTCAGACAAAGTGACTTCGTCTTTGTTATTTATACGTTTGTTATTTTTTATGAAAGTCCCCCGGTTAAGCCAACTCAGGCAGGGCAGCCCCCTGCACTGTGGTATTTATCAAGCTGACTTGTGGGTTGTTTTGTCCCCCCACCCCCTTCCTGGTAGAGGCTGGGAAAGGAGGAGGGGCCTGGAAATATTTGGCCCGGTGTAAAGTACATCCTTTCATGCTTTTTTAAGCAATTAGCGGGACACAAAGCTCAAGGCTTGAGCTGGGGGCACCAACTCACATTCACTGCAGGATCCTTAGCAGTCAGCCAGGAGACTGGAGGCCTGCTGTGACAAATGGTTATGAACGTTTACTGATGTCATTAGTATTCATGGGGGAGTGGTCTGGGGGGGGTCTTCTGGACACCGTGGAATGTGACTGCAGAGAGGAACGCTGTTTAGAATCTGTGTATCAGATTCTGGGGAGACACCAGCCTAGAGCCACTGTTGTGGGGGGTGTTGTCCTGCCTCATGCTGTGTATCGTGAGGGTGAGGGTGGGGGTTAGGAGGGTAATTGGGTTAAAGGGTATAATTTACCCAATCTCCGTAATTTGTTACACATGGGCTGCGGAGTAATAGTTGGAGGGATTGTCAGCAACCAAAGAGTCAGTGGGCACGGTGGAGGCCCATCCTCTTTGGACAGCGACCGGGACATTGTTTTGGTAACACGAGGACAGAGGTTAGTAGGTCAGGTCAGAAAGACCAAGGAATCCCTCGACGGCCAGCTGGGGGAGTTTGGAGCACTCCCCCCCCACCCCACACACACACACACACACACACACACACTGTAGTACCTTTCTCCAAGCACCCACCTGTACTCTGCATGAGAAATGTAATTATCGAACGCACACAGAACCAGGGTCGGCTGACTGTCATTTTGAACAACGACCGGCTATGCCCACCTGCCCAGGGTGTACCCCGCCTTTCGCCCATAGTCACCTGGGATCTGCTCCAGCTTCCCTGCGACCCTGACGGATGAGTGGTATAATTAATGGATGGATGGATGGATGGATGGATGGATGGATTGACTATGCTCCACATTGCCGATGATGCGGAAAGTGAGTAGGTGGGGTTTACCTGAGCAAGCATTTAGATGGGATACATGTTTATTCTGGGTAGTGTCATTTTTTACACAGCTGCAGGATTGTTTGTAAAGTGTATAAAATGCATGGTCATTCAACATTACACAAGTCTATGATGGGATAAATGAGACTTCAAAACCAAATAGCCAGCACAGATTGGTAGTTCAGGATACTCCCACTCACCATGAGTTTTGAAGCCTCATTTAGCTCCCACATTGATTGGTTAGTTCAGCTTTCTCCCACCCACCACAAGTTTTGAAGCCTCATACTGTATGTCCCATCACTAGAAAAGCCTATTTAAAATTCAGAAGCTGGAATTCCTTTTTCAGCACCATTTTGTTACTCAGTTTTAAACTTTTTAACCTGGCAAAACTGTCAAAACAGCAGGTTAGGAAATGGACAGAGTGTGAAGTGGGGACAGTGAATACATGTTTTGCCCACGGTGACTTCTTACATGTTCTGTGTCTTAAAGACAATCTTATTTGCAAAACTTACACGCACACGCACCCACCCCCATACACACGCACACACGTCGCCCCCCCGCCTCCCATTCCACAGACACAGTGGATACAAAGTGCCCGTCAGCAGGGGACCATTCAGTGCCGGAGCCTGACAAAATCAGCACTTAGCGGAGCGCTGAGCGGGGATAAAGCGGTGGGGTCGGAGGTCGCGGGGCCGGTCCGGTCACCAGCAGCTTTCTCATGCCTGTCTCCTATGCTCTCTCTCTCTGGCAGGTCTTCTGGGGCCATTGTCTCAACGGCCTGTTCCACTCCGTCATTCTCTTCTGGTTCCCCCTTAAAGCCTTCCAGCATGGTAAGCGGCCCTCTCGTCTCCTGCTTACAGCACTTTTTTGTTTTTCGTTTTCTTTCAGGAAGGAACTCTAGCAAAATACTTACCTTGTCTTAATTGCCCCACCACCACCACCACCCCTGCCGTGGGCCCCCAGTGTCCCCCTCTGTCCTCCATCTGCTCTCCCAATGTGGCAAGGGGCACAATGAATTGGCAACAGCAAGAAATGGACGTTCTCGAAATCCCCCCCCCCCACCCCACCCCGGCCGTTCAACAGGATAATGGAGGCGGAGGGGCAGGGTGCTGTGTATTGCAGATGTAATGGGAGGTTTTGCTGAAAGACCACACAGACTCAGGCTTGATCCCCGCACAAAGCAGGAAACACTGTTATTTGATTGACGGGCTGACAGGAAGGCCCTCCTCACGCAGGCCTGGGAAAGCAGTGATGGTGGGGAATACATTTTTTAAGCATAATTACCTGCAGTTATCAGGCACAGTCGCATGTCGCGTATTGACAATCATGCCCACGCGTTGCTGACTAAACTGCCACCGACTAATTAGTAGATCCTCCTGTTGGCCGTTCAAGGCACAGGCGCCTTCGTTTATGGTTTTTAGTTAGTTGTAGTTTCAGCTCAGGGAGAGGGCTCTGCCAGCACAGGGGCAACAATGGAAACAAATTAGCGACGGCTAAGCTGGCCTTGCTGAGCCTAGCGGTACATCTCAGCTTACTGTACGGCGCACGTCTTGAATGTTTACTCTGTGGCAGTACCTCCCCCGCCCCGCCTTATTTCCTCTGCCTAAATGGAATGCTTTCTCAGAAGATGAGGATAACAAAAGGCTCGATATTTGACTAAAAGCCCGTTGATCCTTTCTGCAGATACGGCTTTCGGAAATGGAAGGACAGCAGATTACCTCCTCCTGGGCAACATGGTTTACACAGTGAGTTCCGGGGAGCATTTGTGTGTTTAGAGGCTGGGGGGCTCCCTGGGGTTCGCTGTCATGTTGCACGTGGACCCGCTCCACAGGTGGTCTTTCATTTGTTTTCGGTCTTTTTGCTGAGGGTGTGGAGGATTTCAAAAGAAAAGACCTTGACAGGCCAGATAGAGGAAATCGACAGCAATTAGATGTTAAATCGGTTTAATTTCTACCCTGGGTGAGAAGAACAGCGGAGGGATGTTTTTGATGTCTGCTGCAGGTTTTGCGTGTTGCTGTGTGATTATCTTACAGATCGCGAAGGCGTATTTTTGACACATTCACAGCTGTAGGGTCAAACAGTTGATTGCTCTTCATAAATGTTTTGGATCCTTAGTATGTGGTCATCACGGTGTGCCTCAAAGCTGGCCTGGAGACATCCTCCTGGACTATGGTAGGTCCAGTTTCTTCATGCCCGTTTTCATTCCTTACTCTTCCGCACACTTTTTCCTTTTGCCTTTATAACTGCCCTCTGCTCCCCTCTCACGTCCCGTCCTCTACCACGACGTCAAAGCCCCCATAGCCATGGTTTTAAGTCCCACAGATAACATCATCTTCCGGCTGTCTCTCATCTCCCCCACAGTTCAGCCATGTAGCCATCTGGGGCAGCATTGGACTCTGGGTGGTGTTCTTCGGTGTTTACTCTTCACTCTGGCCCATCATCCCTTTGGCCCCCGACATGTCAGGAGAGGTAGGAGACACCCCACCCCCCGACCCCACCCCGAATTAGTCAATCCATGTCTTCAGCTTACAGGGATCGACCTGAGCGAAGCCAGCTTTCCCACTGGGCTTTCGTCTTAGGCCCGGGAGGAAGACTATAGTTTCAAGTGCACCTGAGCTCCTAATGGTGTAATTAAAGCAATTAGGAGCTTAGCCTTCATCAGAATGGTGGAATGCCTGGAGCTGTGTTACAGCCAGGCTGTGCCGTATCTGCCTGTGGAATGGTGAGAAACATCCGTCTATGCATCCATCGTCAGGCCAAGTGCTAGCAAAACGCAGTCCCTGCAGGAAGTGGCACTCATGGGTGTTCCTGAAAGGGGGCTTATCGTCTAACCCCACTCGCCCCCGCAAGACATATTGGCCGACCGGGAAGCCGGAAGCGTGAAAAGTCCGATTCTCCAAGGCCCCTGGTGAACCCATGCCTGGTCCTGTGGGATACTCATGTAGGAGGAACTGCAGCTGGGAAAGGTGGACAGCATCCAAAGGTGTGTTTTTTTTGTTTTTTTTTTTTTCATTTTGGAGCGGAGCAGCCATATATACTCATCTTTGCTTTCTCGAGAAGTTACGTGCAACTTCCCATTCCGTATCAACCCATTTGATTGGTCGACAGTATGATTGACACCAAAATGAGGCGTTACCCAGAACTGGATTGAATTTTGGTGTTGCTGTGGCCTTTACAGCCCTGTTAACCTGGCAGGTGCAGAGCCTGGCTGCCTCTCACACGCTTCAGTCCAAAGCCTAGGATTGAGTCTTCGGCCTCGGTGGAATGTAAACACACCTCTGGATGTCCACGTCCAAGGATACACTCGATTTTCTTGTAGGATCAGCTGTCACTTCTTAAAGTCACCGGTGTCGTGACGTTCACTTCCACTGATGTGTGTGTGTACGCACGCGTGTCCCATTATCCACGTTCAATTGACAGTTAAGTGTTATGCATTTTTATGCTTGATGGATGACGCGCTGCAGCTTATAAAACTAAGGAGTTGCTGCTCCTCCATTGCTCCATCATCACGGAGAAGCCATTTGCAGGACTGCAGGGGGCTGTGCTACTGTGGCTAGATGATGTCCGTTTGTTTTACGGTTCCCGACTTGACGCCGACCTCCCTCAGCTTCTCCTTTCACCACGGCTCCTGAAGTTAACTGAACCTTGAAGAGAAAAAGACACCAATTCACATGGGTGACCCTTTTAACTCACCCGAAAGAGCCCATAGCCACATTATGAAACCTCCTGCTGTCTCAACTCCACCCAAAGGTGCTTTATCACTATGATGAGAATTACAGATTTCACCAGGTCCAGACAAACAAGACAGACAATGCTATATAGAACCATCCACCTTCTAACTGCTTACCCTGGACAGAGTCACAGGGAGCCTGGAGCCACAGAGTTGGGGTTCACCCTGGATGGGATGCCAGTCCATCACAGGGCACAAGGCTGGGGTACACCCTGGATGGGATGCCAGTCCATCACAG